>JAMPIV010009447.1:0-302500 GCA_024509875.1 Oreohelix idahoensis | reverse complement strand
CTAAACCTTACACCATGAACATCTCAAAAGCCTTGCCGCACTATTAATAGCTCAAAAAGCCTGTACCCAAAATCAGAGATACAGCTACTATTCACAGAAACTATATAGGCGCACTATGAGTATATTCTAAGATAGCAATTGATGGTGCTGTAATTTTATTTTAAAAGTTACTTAGCTAAACGGCTAATATTCTATTAAGAAACTAAGTCTAAGTCCTATGCTAAATTAACTATGAATATACCAATATTTGAATTTCCCACTTTTAAGAGCAAACGAATTTGCCTAAGTTACACAGCTGGAATCTGGAGACCAAGAGAGGCCCGCTAAAGAATTTCTCTGGTATTTATTCTTTTGAATAACCGCCAAAACCCCACGCCACGCTTTACTCTTAAACCAATAATAATTCGGCAAAATCTAAAAATATCTCGTGCTCATGCTCTATAATTAGATTGTACGCAACTCGTGATTCAATGGTCACTCAGATCGCGCGTCTTCCTTTACGTCATATTAAATAACTTTACCTGTTGGCGTGAGCAGAATAACCGTTGATTCGCTGAAGCGCCCGGTTTGAACGTACATGGGTAGAGATCACTACCCCCATTGCCCGTTTAACCAAAGAATGACCGCAATTACTTTAACAAAGCAAAATACGACTACTAGAACGAAATTACTACACAGAAAAGCACTGGTGCAAATCTGTACTAAACTACAGTAATCCCTATGAAAAAAAAAATGCAATTAATCCCCTACAAAAAGAGACTAAACTCCCCTACTAGTCATAGAGAAGAAACATGGGGCGGATAAGATAGAACTCCACCGTAATCCCCTCCTGAAAAAGAATGTTTATTCTACATGGAGAAGAAACATGGGCCTGTTGAAAAAATAAATTACAGTACAGTATCACAGCAATGATGAAAAAAGATGGCCTAAAATAGAAATTTGTGGTGAACATCAGTTACAGCCCAATGTTCCATGTGGGGTAAAAAGGAGTGTTGTTAATAATTATGATGGTGGTAGAACAGCTGTAAATAACTTGTATATAAGTGTGTGGGTGCACTTGAATCTTTACCAGTTACTGTGATTTCTATGTGATTTTAAATTTACAAGTACATTTCAAGTGGCATCAGATGTATGCTTACGAAACTAGGCATGAATGAGATTATTTTAGAGGATCAATGAAACCAGTGTTATCTTTGTAATTTTGGTTATATTCTTTTTGCTATCCCCAGAAAATTGAAGAGGAGCTAGATGTTCTCAACATTTGTATATGCAGGAATCAAGCAGAAATGGATGTAAGTGATGATAATTGTTTCATTTAATAAATGTGAATGTAATTGATTCATTGATTAACTCTTTAAGTCCCGATCAATGTTATATCGGTTTTCCGGTTCAACCTGTTTGACCCGATCAATGTTATATCATATTTCGTATCTTTTGCTCCTTTCTAGAGCTGTTTTCCAATTTTAACAACCCAAAACGTCATTTCTGACAGGAAGACCTTTCTAGTAAATACCTCGCATGTTTAAGAGAGAACGTTCTTTTGTGGTTTGATATTAATTTAAGGTTTTTTAAGTGCATATTTTATACGATCAAATGGCCACGCCCACTGCTTCTGGTAGACCTTTGAATTAACTTCAGGGCAAGCTAGAAAGTTATTCGAAGAAATTCTAGATAGTCATAATAATTCAGATTGTAGTATTTATTCACAGGATAGCGAAGACGACTCAGATTTTCAACAGGACCTGATATTGAGTGATAATGCAAGGTCTAATGTTGATAATGAAGTTATGGATACAGGAGCATGTAATCAGACTGTAATAAGTTCATATAAAATGTCATGATAAAGTAATGTTTATACATAGACCTAGTGTAAATATATTTGTAAGTGACCTTATGTGATTTCCAATGGATTACACATCATCTTGAGAAGAGGAGCAGCTCAGCAAGGTAAGAATATATAATTTCCTCTTTTTTACAACCATATGACCTGTTGTTGTAATCTGTGAAATTAACAATTTCCTGAGTGTTTATTGACTAAAGACTGATTGTACTTTGTTAGAATACTTCTGTTTATGACAGTTTCTTCTTCTTCCTTGTTCGTCCTGAGAAGGATGTTGGTTGCGTTGTGTCGCCGTTTACAGCAAAGCTGCGATATTTGCACCTTTCGGCCCGACACAGTGATGCAGCCTGTTTCTAGGACCACCACTTGGAGGTGGAGTATGGTCTTGGTCAGCTCTGGTTCGCTGACCCTGACGCAAGCAGTCAAGCTATGAGTCGCTGACTGCATTCATCTCTTTTGCTGCATCTTCGGTCCCTTTGTGACAGTTTGAAACTTTACCCTTGGATATTCTCCTGGGGAACAATTCTAGAAGAATTTGATTGAATACTTGTGCTCTAATTTTTCACCGGCTTATTCTTACGGCCTCCATTTTACCTTAAATAACCAATAATTTTTCAATGAATGCTTTTATACTTGTGTTGTTCGTCCATCACGGGTGATGAAGACCACTCTGTTCATCCAATTATTTAGGAATATGTTAGGTTAGTCTATGGGTACGAAGGTGACTGATGAGCCCGATGCGGGCCTGGAAAGATCTCGGACAGTGTGGGCAGGGAATGTTTGCTTCATGTGAAGGTTTTATTTCACGGTCCTTTCTAGCTTGTCTCCGCTGTTCCGCTGCTGCTCTTCTGGATGATTCGCATGCCGCTGCACCTTTACAAAGAGATGTGCGCCAAGCAGTTCGGTCTTGCGCAGCAGCTTCCCATGTGTCTGGGTTTTTTATACTTGTAGCACTAGAGTGAAGTACATCCATTTACCTTGATGAAATGTGGGAAATAGAGAAAAGAAGAAGAAGCTTTAAGATTTGTAGAGTCCATAAATGAGGGCAGATACCAAATATTGGAAAGCAAATAACAGGATTTTTGTGCCCTAACAAGTACATCATATGTTGCAGTGAAGTAAGAGTTTACATAATGCTGGCTGTTTCAAATAGCTACCACTGTTAGAGCACATGAAGTCCTTTGGCACAGGCCCCTGTAAGGGGGTAAGTTGCAGGGGGACCCCCATGGTCTAAGGGGCTGGAATAAGAGGAATATTGCCTGAGTGTCTGCATTGTAGTAGTAATACATATCAGGCTGTATCTTAGGTTGTGAAACATTATTTCATACTAGAATGTCACGGTGCAATATCCTTACATTGTTATTGAGAAATTTATGACATTGTGTCTTATCAATAAGTGGTAAGGCCAAAATGTTTTCTAGTTGGAATGTTTTACGTTTAAAGCTCAAAACCTGCTTTTGGTATAACCTTTCAGGTATTGCTGCTAGCTTAGTTTCTTAGAACATGTTTTGCACAGGGGCCCGGGACCTCATTCCATAAATAGGCAGAGGCATACGAAAAATATGATTTCTGTGCGACTGAAAAATAATTCTACTTAAGACACGGTGGCTGGTGTCTCGTGAACCATTTTTCATTCAGTGTAAAACTCTCCTTTCAAAGAAATGGTTTAATGGTAACGTCCTGTCCCATCTTTTTCCACCAAACTTGCTGTCTTTTAAGGAAAAGCCGCACAATTAAATTGCAAACTGATTAAAATAATGCACATTTCTTCTCATCTATCAATGGCATTTGTTTCAGAAATGTTCATGCTTGTTATTTTAACAAAATTTATGGAATTTTCCTCATTTTTGTTTTTTTTAAGCAGAGTTCTTGCAGATGGGTATGATTAAGTACCCGCCACTTATATGTTGTTCGTCCATCACGGGTGATGAAGACCACTCTGTTCATCCAATTATTAGGAATATGTTAGGTTAGTCTATGGGTACGAAGGTGACCGATGAGCCCGATGCGAGCCTGGAAAGATCTCAGACAGTGTGGGCAGGGAATGTTTGCTTCATGTGAAGGTTTTATTACACGGTCTTTTCTAGCTTGTCTCCGCTGTTCTGCTGCTGCTCTTCTGGATGATTCGCATGCCGCTGCACCTTTACGAAGAGATGTGCACCAAGCAGTTCGGTCTTGCGCAGCAGCTTCCCATGTGTCATGGTTTATGTCAAAGGTTTTCAATGAAGTCTTAAACGTGTCTTTGAAGTGCTTCTTTTGGCCACCATGGGAGCGTTTACCCTTCTGCATCTCACCATAAAAGAGTATCTTTGGCATCGATGATGTGGCATGCGGACTACATGACCTGCCCAGCGAATCTGTGACTGCATCAGAGTAGTATCCATGCTAGGGATACCAGCTCTGTCAAGAACGACTGTATCCGGGATCTTGTTTTGCCATTTGATGTTCATTACCTTCCTGAGACAGACTGTATTCCACTTATATATTTAGCCAGAGAAGCCTCATAGCACATCAAAGATTTTGTGTGTTATTGATTTACTTCTGAAGAAAAACAGAAATAATGAAATGACCTCAGGAGAATTAGTGGGCGTTGTCAGGACATGGAACAGAAAGAGCGCAACCTAATTATTTCCTGCCATGTTGTGGTGGGCTACTTGCTCATTACTTACAGAATTGTCCTGTTCCTTCGTCTTAGTTGATTTAGATCTCTGAAACACTGCTACAAGTCCTTAGACTCCAGTTTACACTTGTTCAGTAATATTTATATTATTAAGCTTGATTTTTCTATTATTACTATAAAATATGGTTTTCAGCGTTTCCATGATAAATTTCATTTGTGCCATTTTGTTCTTATTATCCAGAAGAAAGTTTTTTTTTTCATGTTTATCTGTCATGGAGTTGATGAGTTTGATACCTAGAAAAGAGGCCACATTTTTATGAGCGAGTATGAAAACAAACAGAGAAAAATCAAGGCCAGTGAGTAGTAATCAATTTACAAAAGTATGGGAATAGTGCACACTCTTAAAGAAAAAAGAAAGAAAGAAAGAAAGAACACTAGAAAACAGAAAGTAATGGAAGTGATAGGCACTCTGGGGATTCAAACTAGAGACCATCTGAAAGGTACTATCACCTTGCCTAGAAATGACAAGAAAGTATTTTAATAAAGTACATTTGTTAACACAACAATTTGAACAACATAGTACAACTTTGTTTTCAGAATTATCATACTTTAAAAAAAATTACATACCAGTACATAAAATTTTGCAAGATATCCCTTTATCTTTATCTACATATACTACCTGGTGATCTCCTGATGACTGCCCATCCCACTGACAGCAATTATATGACACCATCAATTGTATGACATACCCCAATTTCAGCATCATGAAAATGTGAAAAAATATGCAACTTAGAATTGGTCACATGCGATAGTTAAAAAAAAAAAAAGGTGTAGATAGTCCCAAAGCAAACACTGATGTAGGGAATGAAGTATTAGAGACTTCACTGTACTAGGTCCACTTTATGAGGTGGGGTGTCCAGTTCCCTTCCTTGCTTCCCTTTTCTTCCCTAACTCAAGAGCAGAGTCAGGTACCCATTTGCAGCTGGGTAGATTGTTAGATCAATGTATGACCTGCTGCCGTCGGCCACAAACCTTGTGAGATAGGGAAAGTTGGATGATGAGCAGTGCCACCTGTGCCAGGGGAGGCAGACACTTGAACCCATGCTCTCAGCATGTAAGGTGTCATTAGGGCAAGGGCGATACACTTGGCGCCACAACAAAGTGTTTAATGAGCTGGCTGCAACAATAGACCTGGCAAGGCTGAAGGTGAATAGCAAAGCCAGGCCGAGCACCGCAAATACATACTTTCTGAGGGCAGGAAAGTCAGCACACCCCAAACCGAGTAAACCAGGTAGCAGTTTACCATCTCTTCTTGACTGTGCAAATGACTGGGAGATGGCAGTAGACCTACCTGGACGAGGGGCATATCCAGAGAGTATCAGAAAATCACGGAGACGGCTGGATATAGTGCTTCATTCTTCAGCATCGCTTCAGGTTATATTGATTGAACTGACTGTGCCATTTGAATCCAGATTGGACGAGCAACATTCGTTCAAAGCGGCCAAGTATAATGATCTGGCCGCGGATCTGAGACACGATGGGTTCACTGCAAGAGTCATGGCTGTTGAGGTGGGTGCAAGAGGGCTCGTGGCTGCATCAGTGTATGATTTATTGAAACTGTTGGGGCTGAGGGGACAGTCAAGAACAAGGGCACTGAAGAGGCTTAGTGAAACTGCCAAAAAGGCATCATGCTGGCTGTGGAACAACCGCAATGGGCTATGGAAATTGAAACAGTAAACTCTGCAGTATAGAAAACACCAGGAATTTTTCTAAGTCCACAATACGTTGAGTTTTTCGGTGTACTGGTGAAAGGGCTGTGACTGATGGGCAACACACGGCGTATATTATAAGAGGTGTTGGGCACAGAATTTCAGTTGCTAGCACGCAGTGGCTAGCCTCGTCGGCTTTGCGCAGGTGTGTCATTGTCTGCCCCTAGTCGTGGGGTGCGATGGAATGAACGGAATAATTTGTCTTCTGTTTGTTACTGTCACAGTTGCCTCCACGGCTGGCAGAGTTGTGGATTTTAAAGTTGCTACCAAAGTGAAATGGGTTCATTTTCGATACAAGACAACAGGAGGCTGAGACACTTGGGAGTCATGACCCAAGTGGGCCCGCCCCCCTTAGAGTGTAAAGGAGTATACTGGGCCGAAACACTTGTTCGACGGGGGGACTCCTTCTGATGATAGATTGCCTCCTGTTGTATCGCTCTGTAAAGAGTTTCATAGCATGATGCTACCAGGTTTTGAACCTGAAACCAGGTAACTTTGCCACAAGAGGAAAGCGTGATTACCATTCTATGAATCGAGTGCTCAAGAGAAATATTCTTCTTCTTCTCTTCTTCTTCCGTCCTTAGCCACCGACCGTCAAAGCAGTCAGTGGCCATTACGCCTAGTGGCGTCTTAGGGCAACAGCAGATAGGTTTTCTTTGCCATTGTTTCCCATCACGCCTGGTGGCGTCTTTAGGGCAACGGCAAATCAACCCATTTGCTGTTGTTTCCGTAATCGAAGTGACTGGCAAACGGGTGATCAGCCCGTTGGTCAAGAGAAATATAGAGAGACCTAAAAAAAAATAATGGAGAAAGGAATTGGAAGTCAAACTTGAAAGGGATAAAGATGGTGTGGAAAGACCTTGAGCAGGTGACACAAGACAGGAAGGTTTGGGGCATGCATTCACTGAAGGCCTACGCAGCACAGAGAGCTGAAGGGTAAAGATGATGTATTCTTGTCAGTCATTAACCATCAAGCCGTCAGTATCACGTATCACAAGCACTATGAGGGAACAAGTCGGCGGTTCATGTACATGATTTTTAGTTTTCACATCATTTGGAAATACAGGATTTTTGGCTTCATGTTAATGTGAGCTGAGAAACTCTTATCCCTCAAATACAGGAAATCCTGCTTAAAACACAACACCTGGAGCCATGTGCAGTAACTTTACTGGATTTAAAATATTGGGAAAGACTATTCTGCCATGTACTTTTTCTCCATTAATTCTCTGCCATCCTTGTTTAAGTATACTGTCTTGTCTAAGTTACTGAATTCTTTTGTACATTTGTTTAATTACTAATATTAATTATATTGCACTTTAAATTTTTTTTTAATGTCATTCATTCAACACCATTCAGCTCACCAAGGAGCATAGGACTTCAACAGACTTATGCCAAGTCTTCCTGTCCCATACCATCAGCTGAAGGTCATTCCATGTCTTCCTAATTCCTGTCATGTCTGTCTTATTCCTTTGTCTGTTTCCAATTCTTGTCTCCATCTTCAGTCTCCCTCTACCCACTTACCCTGGGGATTCCAGAACAAGGACTGCCTTGTGATACTATCAGCAGGTTTCCTTATTGTGTCCTGTCAATGCCAGCATTGTCTTCTTATTTTTTTTCCACTGGCGCTTATCTGCTTCATGTCATCAGTTCCACATTAATGATCTTGTCATACCATTTCAGTCCTTTTAGCACCCATTTATGAAAGTCTGTAGCTTCTTAATTGTTGTTTTTGTTCTGCATGTTTTAGAGCCATGCAATAGGACTGACTTGACATTTGAGCTGGAGATCCTGATTTCTGTGTAGTGGTGTTTCTTCTACAAAACAGTTGCAAAAAAGATTACATCATTCGAAATGAAATGCTACAGAAGGATGTTGAGAATACCCTGGACAGAAAAAAAGACCAACAGAGAAGTACTGCACTCACTAAACGTACAGGAACATTGGCTCCTAAATACCATCGCAATAAGGAAGCTGAAATTTTTTGGTCATATAAAAAGACATAATAGTCTGGAAAAAACAGTGATGGAAGGCATGGTCCCTGGAAAAAGGGGAAGGGGTCGACCTAGACGACGGTGGACCCAGGACATCACAGAGAGTCTGAACTTGTCTTTGGCTGATGCAAGTCGACTTGCCCAGAATCGTGATGCGTTCAGAGCAGCTGTAATGGAGACAACATTCTGGAAAGAATACGTCACATGATGAAGATGATGGTGTTTCTTCCAGTACAATCTTGTTATCATTTCCTGCATTTATTCTCATTAGCTTTGTTTTATTCCTGTGTATTTTCAGACCCACTCGCTGTGATCTCTCATCAAGTATTTTCATTTTGTCCTGCTTCTGATTACAGTGATGGGACTGAAGTGCCACATTATCAGCAAAATCTAGATCATTAAACTGTTTAGTCAGATTCCACTGGATTTCATTTCTGTTGGCTGAGGTCGATGTTTCCATAACCAAACCTATAGCCAGTAGAAAGAGAAATGGTGAAAAGAAGCATTTCTGTCACACTCCAGTTCTTATCACAAATGGTTCTGTAAGTTGTCTTTCATGAAGAACTCTACATGTAATGTTTTTGTATGCATTTGTTAGCTAAGTTCATGATCTTCAGGGGAACTCCATCAGTTTCTAAAGTGGTTCTCTGTCTACACTGTCAAATGCCTTTTCACCATCCACAAATTCAATGCTAAGAGCTGAGCTCAGTTACAGACTTTGTCTCACTATTATTCTCAGTGTGGCTATCTGGTCTGTACAGGATCTATTTTGCTTAAAACCTGTTGGTTCATCTCTCAGTAGTCTATCTTTGGACTCTTTTCATCTTTCTAGGATGATCCTGTTTAATATTTTTCATGGAACTGATAGCAACAATATTCCTATGTAATTTGTGCACTCTTGTAAGTCTCCTTTCTTAAGCAACTTGACCAGATATCCTTCCCTCCATTCTGCTGGTATCTCTTTCCCAGACTTTACCAAATAATTTGTGTAATACCTTTGTAGAAGTGACAATATGTGCTGTGATGGCCATATGTACCATCAGCTTTTAGAAGTTTTATGGCTTTCTATGTTTCTTTCTTATTTTGTCTTTCACAGTTTACTTGTAATCCTCTTCTGCTGACTGTAAATCTGGGAAATTTTGTCGAGCTGGTCTGTTGAGACGTTCCTCAAAATGTTCTGTCCACCTCCTCATGTACTGTAATGACAACAAGAAGAAAAAAAATTATAAGACTTTTATTACTGCTATTTCCATCACTTGTGACTACAGTTGTCACCGTGGAGCAGTCTTCATCATCAGACGACTTGTTAGCAGAAGATTTTGTAGGTGTTAAAAAAGTTGTTCTACGCCCAGAGGTAGAAGGGACAGCTGTATAGTCAATGGAGGCAAAAGATATTTGAGGAAACTTTGAAAAAAAAATAATTGAGTTTGCTTTGCCACCTTTTTTTTCTCTCCAAGAACCACCTTCACAATGTGAAGTCAGTACTATTATATGGCTCTGAATCATGGAGAACAACAAAGACAACAACCAAAAAGCTACAGACTTTCATAAGTGGGTGCTTGCATAGAAAGAAGGATTAAAATGGTATGACAAGATTACCAACGTGGAACTGATGACAAGAACCAGTCAAGTACCAGTGGAACAAGAGATGAGAAGAAGATGATGGCGATGGATAGGACACACACTGAGGAAAGCTGTTGATAGCATTACAAGGCAGTCCTTGTTCTGGAACCCCCAGGGCAAGAGAGGCAGAGGTAGACCAAGAAGCACATGGAGAAGAGAGCTGGAAACAGGTGAAAATGATGAGAATGAGGAAAGAACTTGAGATGATGGCACGTGACAGGAGGACTTGGCATGTGTTTGTTGAAGACCTATGCTCCTTTGGGAGTGGAGGGTTATGATGATGATGAAGAAGCACCTTGTAGCAATTTAGACCTTGTTCTATGTTACGGGTTATCGTAGAACTGCATTCCATTTTTTGCTTTATTTAATGCACCCTGAAGTTTGAAAATCTCATTAAGGTTTTATGTTGTAAATGCCTTCGTCTACTATAGTTCATTTTCCTCTTCTTGTTACCCGAGTGCTCGCTGATTTTCCAAGTGTACGAGATCTTCATCAGATAGTGGCTCACGATTAGTGTAAGACCGAATTTTTAAATGGTATAACAGAAATATGGCATAAAATTCAGTTATATCGAAAAAGTGCTAATCAAATACCGTAAAGAGGGGGAGGAGAATAGCTGTATACTTCATGAGATTTGGCTCTAGAACTTCTGCTTAAATCTACTTTCTTACTTTTTGTGTATTTTATCTAATTGATCATTTCTTTTGTTATCTACGATTTGTGCTTGTGTTCTCTTTTTTTCCCAATAATTAAATGCATGTCTCAGAAATTGTTGATCTGTTGCCAGTGGTCATCTGTATTTGCTACATCTTCCAGCAGTTGAATCACTTGTTATTTATTGGAAATTGTGACCATAACTTTGTCTCTTATTTCTTGATTTCATAGATATCCCACATTAAACTATTGTCTGTAGCTATGTATTGTCGCTTGAGTTTCATCTCTTTTTAGGTAACAAGATGTCGATCAGATACCACATCTGCACCTTTGCACACATTTACATCATGTATTGATGATATAAACTTCCTGTTTATGCATATATGATCAGTGATTTTCTTTTCTGTGGACTGGTGATATTCATGTTGCTTTGCGTATTCTTTATGTGGAAACATGCTTCGTCCTATTGCCAGTTTATAGAAGCACAGAAGTATGTGAATAGTTCCCTGTTTTCGTTAATTGTTCCTAGCCCATGTTTTCCCATGATTTCTTCAAAGCCAATATTGACTGTATCTATCTTTCCATTTAAGTCACCCATCAGAATTGTGATGTCGTTTGTTCACTTTTTAATCATGATATTTTGTAGTCTGGTGTAAAATTCTTCTGTCAAGGATTCATCTTTGTCACTGGTTCATGCATAGGTCAGTAGCTTCCTTCAGTCCTGACTATGGGAATGATGCACCCTTGAGGTGATAGCCCTCAACTGCTTTTTGTTTTTGCCTGGTGTTCCATTTGGAGGGTTCTTTTCTCTTCTGCTTGCTCTAAGAGCTTCTTGTCACCCAATCTGAGGTGGCACTGTAGCGAGCATTCTCACTTGGTGCATTTGGCAGCGTAATCTTCCCAGGCTGCTAGATTTATGTCTGTGCTTTCATGTCTTTCTTGCACACATGTTTGAACCTCATCTTTGGTTGCTCAGGTGTTCTTCTACCATCTGCCGGTTTTCCATAGAAAATATCTTTGGGGATGCGACTGTCTCCCATTCGGCGGACATGGTCAAGCCAGCATAGTCTGTACTGTCCAAGCAGTGTATACATGCTTTGAAGGCTAGCACATGACAGCACCGCGACATTTGTTGGTGCATAACATTGGGTGATGTTTATTTTTATTTTCTTTTTAGTTATTTTCAATGTTGCTGTTATTATTGTGGATCCCAATGCATCCCATTCTATGAGTGCTTTCTGTGCTTCCTTAACATTAGTCACACCTTCACTTTGGTAGGCACTTTCTTCCTCACAACACCAGTTCTCCTGTGATCAGTTTCTTCCACTCTCATACATGCCACACGCTATGGTTTACCCATAATCTGTACGGGGCGTTTGCGTTTTTGGATGTGTACGGCCCATACAAACGTCTGTACGGGTTTTTTCGCCTAATTATAAACCCTTTCAGCACCATTATGACGTACGCCGTACGGCATAAATTTTTACAAATTTTGTCGCTGTGCCGTACGGAGTACGTCACAGAAGTAGCGCGATATTTCGTTCCCCTACACCTATAAGACGTACGCCGTACGTCATATTTTAAAAGCACCAGAACTCTTCTGTTTATAAGCGTATCGGCAATTGCTGGGCATAATCGGATTCAGCATTGAAAAATCTGGCCTACTAAGCTTGAAACGAGCAAAATATTTTACTGCTAGCGAATACAGTAGAACTGATAATAGCGATTTTACAAAAGCAAAAGTTCATAAACATGGACGCTGCCGAACCATAAACATCTGGTGTAAAAAAAAGCACGAAAATTCTTGTTTGAGTTGAATTTATTCAACTTGAATGATTCTGACGATTCTTTTTAGTAAGATTCTCGTAATTTTTACCTTTAGTGCCGTCGAGTATGTATAATATGTGTATTTTCATACCATTTAGAATTAGGGTTAGGTTTACACTAATCCTAACTCAATAGGGCATACACATATTATACATACTCGACGGCACTGAAGATAAAGGTTACCCAGATTCAGAGTATGTGTAGTCTGGTTCAGAATCAGACTGATGTCGATTTAGAGCAAAGTGATAGTGAACGGCTTGCTAAAACGAGGAAAGTGAATGATAGTGAAAGGCTTGCTAAAACGAGGAAAGTGATTGATAGTGTTAGTAGTAACATTCGATCTAGATCTAGTTCACTCAGTTTAGATCAAAATAATTCATCAGTGAAAAGAAAGGCAATGAAAACAAGATCTGCACCTAAACCAGCAAAGAAAATGTCGAGATCTAGACCTTGGAATAAAAAAATGAAAAAAAAAATTGATGAGGAAGAACGTCACCTAAAAGACATTGGTAACCAGAGGCAGGGGAAGAAAATAATATAGATGCAAACGTAAGTCATGAAGGAGACAAGAGAACCATGCTGCCCAGCCTGAGTTTACAGCACATCTAATTGAATATATTTGTACATTAATTAACTCTGTTGTTACGTTTTTCAGTCTTTGTACAGGTTTTACGGGTCTTTGTACAGGGTTTTTGGATTTTTTGTACAGGTTTTTCATGTCTGAGGTGTGGCATGTATGCACTCTATACTTTTCAACCTTTTCTTGCAGAGTCCCAGAATATCAGTCTTGTAGTTCTACATTTCTGCTGCCACCTGTGCAGTTTTCCCTTGTTCATTTAATGTACAAACATTCCACGTGCCTATGATGAAGGTTTTTCTAGCAGAAAATAGGTTAGTCAGCAACCCAGATTTCTTTCAGCTTTGTCCATGGTGCACCTTAAACATGTTTACCTGAGGACCTTCCTCTATCTTTAATGGCTAAATTAAATTATTTTCTTTAGTTGACCTGTCCATGTTCTTTGTTGAAGTTTATTTGATTTAAAATGTCGACAGGATCGCGTAACTGGTCTTATGGCCAACCCTCCTTAATTACTTTTTACAACATGCATGGTAGGTTACACTGTTATCTTTATTTGCTCCCTTTTCAGGCTCTGTTAAATCTTGGATAAAAATAATTTATTTGACCATTAGTTTGCATTACTTTGTCCCAGTGTATTCAGATTTAACAGCCCTATTTTTTATTCATTATTTTATGTATTTACAATACTGTTTGTATTCTTGGCATTTGAAAAGGTGGGAGCATTTAATGAAAAATGTCATAAAATACAAAAGTATGAAAATACATTGAGACAGATTCGAGGACAACAAATATGCTGAAAAGACCAGAAATGGTCTATGTGTCTGGGGGTTTTTATACCTTATTTAAAAAAAAAAAAAAAAAAAAAATTCTTAAAGATATGATATAATAAAATTTGTCACCAAATTATCAACACCCAGAAAACACTTTAGCAATATGAATTTTCTGTAGTGACTTTGGTTGTGAAACCAGTGTCATGCTTTTTTTTTTTTTTTTTTTTTAAGCATCTTAGTGTTAAAAAAATTAATAGATTTGTTCAAAATTGAGTTTGTTTCTCTTTGCTGCTAAATCAGGTAGCCAGATTGGATAGAAAGAGATGGACAGGGAAAAACAAAGTGGCGCTCTGGTTGGACACTTGGTACGGTGGAGAGCATCAGATCTCAACAGAAGCAGACATCTCACCTTCGTTTATTGACTCACAACTCAGTAAGTTGATTGGAGATTATCAGTTTTGATGTCCAGTTTTATGTATGGGAAACAAGTGCTATTATTGATGGGAAAAATCATTTTTAAAAATGGGAATCAACTGTTTGAAAAAATGATTTTTCTCACCAGCTATAGCAGCTATCACAACCACTAATTTCCCATTGACAGAAATGGAAATCAATGTAGTCTTATTAGTTCAGTGGGGTTGTGCTACACAATTTTGTGGGAATTTAATGTTGGAGAGAACAATGAAAAGAATGTTGTGAGTGTAAAATGGGGTTACTGTGAACTGTAATTAACTACATTTTGGTAATGTGAATCAGTTATTGATCTTAGCAGCTGCTGACGGGTTGAACAGATATATAAGTGACTTTTTGTTGTTGTTGTCAAGATGAGAAGTTCAATGAAGAGTTCACAGATGAAGAAAAGACCAAACTCTACAAGGCTATAGGCTATGATGAGAGTTCCAAGGATCCATCTTACCCCACTGAGGTAAGAACTTTTGGAAAATGTGGTGCTTTTTTGACTTCTTGTTCTTTTTTTATTTAAAATATGGTTGTATGCAAGAGATAATAGAGGTGAATTTTTTAAAATGAAATTCAAATGCGATTTAATAATAAGCATTTCAACCCACACAACTTGCTTATCTGTGTTACAGTTTCACATTCTAAAGGAAAAGTATTTTTTTAGACACAAAAGTATTTCTACAGTTGGAATAATTAACAGGATGAAGTAATGTTATTTATTTCTTAACAACTTGCTTTTATTTTATGTGACATTGCTACACTGGCAATTATTTAACACATTAACTACCGCAAGCCGCTGTCAGCGGCTCACAAAATAATCAAATTTGGACCGCAACCCGGTTAGAGCGCCAATCTAATTTTAGTAATAAAACGAATGAAAAATGTACTGAAACACTCTCTGATCTGGTTCGAGATTTTAAGTTGCCACCGGAAAACAAATTCCCAAACATGGTTGTTGTAGAACACTGGAAAATTGATATTATGTTCATATTTTTCAGCGTTTTGGGTTACTTACCAAATCGTGTAAAACTGTTTACCGTGGCAACTAGTGATAGGACTACAAAAAATGCATGTACATCTCGTCTAACGGCTGAATAGTATAGAAACGTGTTTCAACAATTGACTGATAGATCTAGCGACGAGGACAAGAGTGAAAACGGTGTGCACATTGATTGAAATTGTGATTTTTATAGAGATGGGTCGCAAGCAGTTATAATTGTGAAAATATTGCAAGTCCTCGGCCATCAGAGGGCCGTTAAATAGCAACAACCTCTATTAGAGTTACAACCGGTGTTTATTGTAATAGTACATTCATTTATCTTTAAAATGATGTGTAATTCATAAAAATCTGTAAACAATTACGAAAACTGCAGCTTACTTTGTGCAAACACCTACAGGATGAAAATGGGAAAAAAATTTAATTCGGCCACAGTATGTTTTTCAATTCGGTAGTTAATGTGTTAAAATGTAATCGGCTTCTTTTTCTAGTCACTACTAGTATCTGGTCAGTATGTCATTAGTCTGATTTGCATATGGTGTGAGAATGCTTCCTAGCTTATTTACACAATTGTTCTGAAATCCAAAATTTGTCTATAATTTAAAAAGTACATAGCAGTGTTGTCGACTTGAGCCAGTCAATTCGTACTCGAGTCGGACTTAAGTCACCCTAGTGACTTGACTCGAGACTCGACTCATCAGCTAAGTATTAGGGGCTTGACTCGAGACTTGCCCAATTTTGGTGAACCAACTCGCCGTCCTCATTCATAATGCACTCTTAATTAAGGAGAATCCCAAAATATGTTTTGATTAAAGCGGTATCGCCTAGAAATCATAGTGCGTAAAAGAATTAATTTGAGCAAACACAACGTTGTTTTATAGCTTATCAGACGTGTTGGACACTGTTGTCAGACAAACATTCAGGGAGACAAGCCAGCTTTCCTGAACAACATCAGCCCACCACTATGTAAATGTGGCAAAATGTTAGATGAATGGTATAGGCCTATATAGTCGTATTCATCAACCAACTGTAACAAACTGTTAATTGTTGAAATGCATAAATAAAGAATCTAAAACTTTCAAAAATTCTCTGAAGACCTCTGTTTGAATGCCTTTCATTTTATTTTACACAAGACTTCCATGAGCGACACACTGCTCCAGCATAATTCAACATCTTGTAATTGAGTACAGATTAATTCCTTCGATATATTCTTTATGCATAGTTCCAACCTTCTGCAAATTTCCTTCTCATATTCATAAAAATACGCCTGTGCTTTTCTATCACATTTATAATTTTGTCCGTTTACTTTATTCTTTCCCAGTCATTCTTGACACATTGTAATTTTCATCAGTGTCCATACTATTATAGTTTTGTGCACACTGTCTTTTAGTGTTTTACAGCCGATAGGATAGTCTGGCGCTCTCTCTTCCAAACCTCTACACCTCATGGTAGAAGGGGAACGACTAAGTAAGTAAGTAAGTAAGCTTTTGTGCACACTGTCTTTTAGTCGGCTAATAAATATATTCCTCAAAAGTTTATAGCTATACATGCAGGTTATACTAACCTTGACATGTCTCTCAATACATAAATCGGGCAATCACGCCTATTCCTTACTGTGGATTACACATATCCTGACGAAATGGGTTTGTCCCATATTGAATTATAATCTCACTTGATTTCTGAGTCAAAATCTGGACTCTTGAACACATTTTGTAAGTTGAATTCTCTACACATCGTGAGTGGACCACGCCACATAAGCCGACACTGTTCAATGCTACAAATTTTGAAATTCATGGTTTGAAAAACAAAATAGTTTCACAGCTTCAGCAGTTTTGTACTTTGCTCCATAGTTCAGCAGATTTTCATGCGGCTATGGCAATCTGGTGACACTAGTGCCAATGACTTAAGGTCTCTCTCTGACAGTCCACCTCAACAGAAATGAGCTTGTGTATCGTCACTGTTTGCATATACAAGGTTGCTCGCTACTGATGGCAGAACTGACAATATGGCATTTTGGAGAGCTTGACGAGAGAGCCTGCCTTTGTTACATAAAGTTGCTATGAGTAGGTTGATGATATTTGCCATCATCGCACCTATGGATAGGGTTTATAGTCAAGGGGATATTGTGATGAGACCACATCATGTAGGCTGGGGGACAGTATGTTTGAGAAGATAGTATTTCTGAAATGTAATAGTGAAAAATAATTTTGATCAAATAAAAACAGTCACTGAATAAAATAATAAAAGGGCTAAAAATAGATATTACTGTTTTTCATTATTATTAACAGTGGTTGATGTAATTGTTTGGTATAGTGTGAATGAGGCTATAAAGAGTTTTAGGTAAAAAAAAAATAGATTTGAAAGCTTCTAATAGGGACTTGAAACTTGTACTAAGAGACCTGAGACTTGTACCAAGAGACTTGAGACTCAACTTGAGACGTACCAAGAGATTTCAGACTCAACTTGAGACTTGTACCAAGAGACTTGAGACTCGACTTGAGACTTGTACCAAGAGACTTGAGACGTACTAAGAGACTTGAGACTTGTACCAAGAGACTTGAGACTTGTACTATGAGACTTGAGACTTGTACCAAGAGACTTGAGACTCAACTTGAGACTTGTACCAAGAGACTTGAACCAAAAGACTTAACACATTAACTACCGAATTGAAAAACACACTGTGGCCGAATTAAATTTTTTTCCCATTTTCATCCTGTAGGTGTTTGCACAAAGTAAGCTGTAGTTTTCGTAATTGTTTACAGATTTGTATGAATTACACGTCATTTTAAAGATAAATGAATGTACTATTACAATAAACATTGGTTGCAACTCTAATAGAGGTTGTTGCTATTTAACGGCACTCCGATGGCCGTGGACTTGCAATATTTTCACAATTATAACTGCTTGCGCCCCATCTCTATCAAAATCACAATTTCAATCAATGTGCACACTGTTTTCACTCTTGTCCTCGTCGCTAGATCTTTCAGTCAATTGTTGAAACATGTTTCTATCCTTTTCAGCCGTTAGACGAGATGTACACGCATTTTTTGTAGTCCTAGCACTAGTTGCCACTGTAAACAGTTTTACACGATGTGGTAACTAACCCAAAACGCTGAAAAATATGAACATAATATCAATTTTTCAGTGTTCTACAACAACCATGCTTTGGGAATTTGTTTTCCAGTGGCAACTTAAAATCTTGAACCAGATCAGAGAGTATTTCAGTACATTTTTCATTCGTTTTATTACTAAAATTAGATTGGCGCCCTGAGCGGCTTGCGGTCCAAATGTGATTATGTTGCAAGCCGCTGACAGCGGCTTGCGGTAGTTAATGAGTTAACTTGCCACTGCACTGAAGAACACTTAATTTTATTTAGATTGTGAAGTGGATTAAATACATCAATTTTGTAATTTCACATTTGTTCCTTTTTAACACATTAACTACCGAATTGAAAAACACACTGTGGCCGAATTAAATTTTTTTCCCATTTTTATCCTGTGCACAAAGTAAGCTGTAGTTTTCATAATTGTTTACAGATTTTTATGAAATACACGTCATTTTAAAGATAAATGAATGTACTATTACAATAAGCACAATTTGTAACTAATAGAGGTTGTTGCTATTTAACGGCTCTCCGATGGCCGAGGACTTGCAATATTTTCACAATTATAACTGCTTGCGCCTCATCTCTATCAAAATCCCTATTTCAGTCAATGTGCAAACCATTTTCACTCTTGTCCTCATCGCTAGATCTATCAGTCACTTGTTAAAACAAGTTTCTAGCCTATTCAGCCGTTAGACAAGATGTACAAGCATATTTTGTGGTCCTATCACTAGTTGCCACAGTAAACAGTTTTACACGATTTGGTAACTAACCCAAAATGCTGAAAAACATGAACATAATATCAATTTTCCAGTGTTCTACAACAACCATGCTTTGGTAATTTGTTTTCCCGTAGCATCTTAAAATTTCGAACCAGATCAGAAAGTGTTTCAGTACATTTTTCATTCGTTTTATTACTAAAATTAGATTGACGCTCTGAGCGGCTCGCGGTCCAAATGATAGGATTTCAAAAGCCGGTCCCACAGGCTTGCGGTAGTTAATGTGTTAAATGCTTTTTTTTTGTCTCTTTCACATGTGTATTCTGTAATTTTAATTTGTTTTACAATACCAACAAACTTACATTCAGGTGGTTAATTCAGGGATGCTGAACCAATAAAATAATGTATTGATAGGGGGAGAGAACTGCAGAAGAAGAGTCAATGTACATTTAATGTATAAGCATTTTTTGTTTATTGTTGTAAAGAAGCTGACCCGGCTCTACAATATTTCTGATGAAAACTTAACTGTCAGTCTTTACAGGCAACATATTAAATCTTTAATCATATAATTGAAAGAGCTATTACATGTAATGTTATGATGTATGTATATATACGTTACCACGTTCTCTTCACAGGCACACACATGTTTCAGAAGGCACACAGTAAAAGCGTGTTCAGTTTGCTGCCATGTTTATTTACAGAATACACGTACATGTGAAGTTTCGTATTATATTACAATGTGTGGTTTCGTATTTTAAAGTATTATATTACATCCCCCCCTTTTTTGAAAAAAAAATGTGTGCGAACATTTCCAACGAAATGTTTCATGTGAGAAAGGATAAGTATGTGTAATGTTCAGTGTGAGTATATATGTCACTATCTGTATCAGCTGGGGGGTGTCACTGTACGGCCAGAACGAGTGGTGTAAAGGGCTGGTGGTTCTGCGAAAGTCCCTGGTTTAGCTTGAGTTGGTTGTGATTTCGGCCTTGGCGCTTGTTGGTTTTGTGGGGCACCAAGGTCTGGAATTATTGCATTGTCTGTTGAGAGCATGGGAATTCTCTGCTCTGTTGTATTCTGTGGGATTTCTCTTATGTCCACTCTGTTTCGCCTCAGGAGGTTGTTGCTGCTGTCTGGTCTTAAGGTATAGCTCCTGGGTTCAAGGTTTCTGGAAATGATTGTTGCTTTTGACCATGTGTCATTGTCGTGGTTGTAGGTAGTCACATGCTGACCAGGATATAATGGTGGTAAGTCTTTAGCACATTTGTCATAGTTGGATTTCTGAACTTGCTGACGATGCTGAAGTTGATCATATGTGCTGTCTTTATGTTGTGGACGGAAGTGGACCTTAGATGGTAGAAGGTCTTTAATTCTTCTATCAAACATAAGTTCTGCTGGACTGTCGATCTTACTGTCTACTGGTGTTGTTCTCCATCTCAAGAGTGCTAGGTGTACATCCTCTGTTCTTGTTTTCTTCATGATTGACTTGATAGTTTGTATCTGTCTCTCAATGAAGCCATTAGATTTAGGATATCTAGGTGATGATGTTGTGTGTTTGATCTTCCAGTCCTTAGTGAAATTTATGTATGCTTGACCTGAGAAATGTGGACCGTTGTCTGATCTAATTTCATCTGGGATGCCAAATATGCTGCAATACTTCTTTGTAATGTCTGCAATAAGAGCTGATGGTGAGGGTTGTGGAAGTTTCTCAATGATGGGAAATTTGCTGTAGTAATCAGCAATAATAAGATAGTCATTATTGTCAATGGAGAAAATATCAGTTCCTATAATGCTCCAAGGGCTCAATGGTATGTCTGATGGTATGAGAGGTTCTCTGCACTGCCTATTGGCATGTTCTTGGCAAATTGAACAGTTTTTACATAGTGTTTCTATGTCCTTGTTTATCTGTGGCCAGTAAACATCTTTCCCATAGAGTAGTATGGACGAATGTGTGTTGGAACTTCCCTGATAGAGCTTGGCCATCCATGGTATATCAGTTCTTTGAGAGAGTTAAGGATAGGATCTCTCATTGTGTCTTCTCTGATGTGTTCAAGCCGATTATCGCTAAACTTGACAAAATCAACTTTGATGTTTGGGGTAAGATCTGCTGTCTTGTTGGGGTTTGGTAGTCTGCTGAGAACATCTGCAAGACCTATATCCTCTCCTGGGATATACTGAATATTAAAATCATAACCTTGTGTTTCCAATAACAGAGCTTGTAGTCATGGTGGTGCTGAAGCTATTGGTTTTTTATGAATCATCTCAAGTGGCTTGTGATCTGAGAGAATTGTAAATGGGCGATTGAAAAGAAATGTGTGGAAGCGTTTGATTCCAAAACGTACAGCTAGCATTTCTCTTTCAATGTTTGCAAGTTTCTTTTCGCCAGAACTTAATGATTTGCTTGCGTAAGCTACAGGACGAAGTTCTTTGGCATAGTGTCCTTCAGGATTTTTGTCTGGTTGCAAAAGTGCTGCTCCTAGGCCTTTCAGACTGGAATCAACCATGCGAAAAGTGGGTGCTTGCATATCATAGTATTTCAAGCATGCATCAAATGATATGAGGGTCTTCAAATGGTTGAATATGTGTTGATAGTCTTCTGACCATTCATACGGAGTTTCATTCTGTAGTAAAGATCGAAAGGTTCTGCAGCAGCTGACAAATTTGGTATGAATTGTGCTAGGAAGTTGACAGCACCTAAGAATTGTTACAGTTCCTTCTTTGTAGCTGGTGTTGGCATGTCATGAATATCTTCAACCTTTTTAGGGTCTGGTTTTACACCATTCTGGGTGTACAGCAATCCAAAAAATTGTATCTCATTTGCCTTAATTGTACACTTTTTGCTGTTGAATGTTACCCCATGGGCCTGTGCTACATGCATCAAGTTAATCAAGTTACGGTCATGTTCTTGTTCTGACCTGCCGCATACTACAATGTCGTCCGCAATAGCCACTGTACCAGAACATTGCTCAACAATGTTGTCAATCTTCTGTTGAAAGATGTCTTGTGATACATTCAAACCAAATGGGAGTCTCTTGAAACAATATCTGCCGAATGGTGTTCGAAAAGTTGTAAGGAGTTGACTTTCATCTGCTATCTCAACACTCCAGTATCAGTGTACAGCATCTAGTTTAGAAAAATATTTGGCATTGTGGAATCTGTGAGTTATCTCTTCCACTGTATGCATTTTGTGTGGACAGCACTTTAGACTGTTGTTTAAGTGTTTTGAGTCAAGGCAAACCCGAAGAGAACCATCCTCTTTCAAAACAGTTGTGATACTACTACACCAATCAGAATGCTCTTCAACCTTTCTAATAACGTCATTCTGCACCATCTTTTCTAGTTCTGTGGCAAGTTTCGGTTTAACATGTATAGGATACTTTCTAGGTGGGTCTATCTTTGGTTGAGCGTTGTCTTTTAAAAAAAATCTTGTCTTTCCTGGGAGTTTGCCTATTCTGTCAAACTGTTCTGGGAATCGCTGTTTAAGGTCATCTACTCCAGTGACGTGTAGAGTAAGATGTTCTTTTTTGTCAGCTTTAATGTTGTTAATAGTTACCACACTCAGCTTTTCGCACATTGGTAAACCCAAAATTGCAGGTCCTTCAATATCTACCAAGTAAAATGTTGACGATGTCCATTCAGAGTCTCTGTATGAACATTCAAGTGTTACTGCTCCGAAACAGTCTATACTTGTTCCATTGTAAGCTCTTAGCTTTGTCCTGCCACTCCTACTTTTTACATCCCTTGTGGGAAATCCTTGCTCATCCACCTTGTCAGGCATGATCTGTCTGAATATTCTTAAGGGTAGAGTGTTACCTTGGGCACCTGTGTCTATCTTGAACCGAATATATCTTTCTTTATGCATTTTAATCCCTGGTATTCGGAATTGTACCTTGCAGAAAGCCTGCGTTCTCTTTGGTTCATTGCTGAAAGTTAGTATCTTCACAATATCAAAAGTGGAAGGATCACTTTCTTCACTGGAGTCAAAGTCCTCAGTCATCATAGAATGTGTTTGTTTTGATGACTCTCTGCTGTGAAGTTTGTGCTGAGCACTGTCTTGTTTCCTCTTGAAACAAAATTTTATCCAGTGGCCCCTCTTTCTGCAGTAATGACATGTAGAGTCTTTAGCTGGACAGTGGTTTTGTATGTGGTTTAGGCCATAACATTTACACACAGCACTAATGCTTGTGTTGTGTTTTCCTTGTTGCTTAGTACCAGTTGCTTTGTTGTGTTTATGTTTATAGCTTTTTACTGCATCCACCTGGGCTGTTACTGTACCTTGCTGAATTTGTTTAATGTTTAGTGCTTGTGCCTCGTGTTTCCTGCCTTCATCCAGAAGTTGTTGTAAAGTTAGTGTATCACTCTGGCTCAGTAGCCATTTCTGGAACTCTGGCATTGGTGTGCTAAGAAGGATCTGTTCAATAATTCGCTCTTTTTCATCATCGTTGCTAAATTTACATACACTTGTTTTCTCCTTAATGCGAGTGAAAAAATCATCTAGACTTTCACCAGGTTTCTGTCGCAGGTGGTGAAGCTCTAATCGTGCCGCTCGAAAGTTTGTGTGCTTTATGATCAGACGTTTTTCAAATTCGTCCAATATGGCTGCGGGGTCTGTTGCCGACTCGACCGGCATGGCGGTAGCAAAACTGTTGTAAATTTTCAAACCTTCATCGTCCAATGCTTCTAGAATATATGGAGTTAAGGCTTGACCTTCCAGACCAGTGGTCTTGGAATATAGATCTATGCGTTGGCGCCATAATAAGAAAGCTTCACTCTTATCATCTCAACCGGCAAATCGCATTTGGGGTGCACTGCAGTAGTGCTTAGCCGCCATGTTGACCTCAACGAAGAAAATTAGCCGAACAAACTGTACTAACGTGCTATCGTGTAGCTTCTTGCGTCGGTCCGGTATCGGTCGCTGCCACCATGTAATGTTATGATGTATGTATATATACGTTACCACGTTCTCTTCACAGGCACACACATGTTTCAGAAGGCACACAGTAAAAGCGTGTTCAGTTTTCTGCCATGTTTATCTACAGAATACTCGTACATGTGAAGTTTCGTATTATATTACAATGTGTGGTTTCGTATTTTAATGTATTATATTACATTACATTGTCACTTATAATTTTTAAATTTTTGCAGTTTGTGGCAGTGAGGTTAGTCATCAAACTGAACAAGCTGTCTGCTGTGCTGTTTGGAGATAAGAAACATAAGTAGGTTTTTAATTACAGCAGGTTATTTAAGTTAACCTTTACACCTCACGGTAGAAGGGGAATGACTAAGTAAAGTATTTAAGTTGAGGATTTTTGTGTACTGAATATGGTTTAGTGTAAAACAGTACCTGATTTGATTTAAAATAAACCTGATTTTAAACAGATAATTCAAGTATGTAAACTTACAGTATATTTCACAGCTAACATTTAAAAATATGTTTTACTGTGTCTTTATATGTTGTGTTGTTCTTGTTTATTTAACTAGGGCTGCTGACCTTGTCGCTCTTTCACAGCCAATGCAAAATAGACAAATCCTACTCAATTTCTGCATTGTAGATCTAGGCTTTTTCTGTGGCTTCTCTGCCATTCTGAAACTTGAGTTGGACTTATGAGCTCTAGTTTCTTCCTACCGTTCCTTCTTATATGCAGTTATACACAATCCTTCCCTGTACTGAAATGTAAAATCCTTTTCATACTGATTCCCTTCTGCTTTTATTTATCCTTGGCGATTTCCTCTGTCTGATACACAGGTCGCTGATACGCCGCCATTTTGAAAGCGGTCAATCGATCGTTGACGGGTTTATAAATCTAACTGAACCCGTTTGCAATGACTTGAAACCATTTTGCGACAGCAGTTAAACGTGTGTGTGAGTGAGGTGTTGATCATGTATCATTACAAGTGCAAATTTAATAGTACAGATAACATATACACATGCATTTTACAAGTGGGTATTTGGTAAGGCACAAAGTAATTAAGATATTTATGTGTGTATATCTTGGCCATAGCTACATCCAGATATTGTGTGTGTTAACTCCCGGTAATTTACTTGCTTGTACATAGATTTTATGTTTTTTTCTGTGCTGCACTTTGAGTTCTCTAGTTCAGCCAGGCTTTTTTTCAATCTTATATTCCACTGCTGTTTCTTTACTTAGTCTTTCATACGATTGATAGATTTTATACTCATGCAAAAGAAAACTAGTGGTTCAACCCCATATGGGTTATAATTTGGGTATACATTATTATTTATTCTGTATAATATATTACATTTGTTATTCCACATTTGTTGGCTCTTCCATGCTGCTAATTCTTTGGTATTGATGTTGGTCTTTCCCATTGTCTATAGTGTAAGTGATGTGTCCCTTTCCATGCTCTTAAATAGACCATTCTTTACACTGAGTGTATTAGGGGTTTGTGGAGTTGTTTCACTTATCTTTTTTTTTTCATTTTCATTTATTGTAGTTGAAATTATCATAAGTATATCTGTTATTTGTATTTGTTAATGTTTTAGGTTTAGTATGTTTAACTTATTTTTTTGTACTGAAATGATGTGGTCAGTATTATTTGATAAAAGTCTTTTTGTATCCTTATACGTTCTCATGTGCTCTTGTAGTAGTTATATGTTGATTCATGTGTTTGTAAAATGTCTCTAGGTCAGAGCAGTTTTTAGCCATGCTGGTGGGGAGATTGTGCTTTTAAGTATTCTATTAGTGATCTTCTTTGTTCATATTTCTTACACGTTAGCAGATAATGTGCAATGGCATTTTTATCAGGACATGTTATACAGTAGGATTCCTCTGTCATTGAATATCCTGTTCCTGGTTGCAGTCTAATCAGTTTTTATTGTGGGGTATTTTTGGCTGTCTGGATATCGGACACGCCTGTGTTGGAGCTTTGATAGCTTACGGCCTTCAAGGCTTGGTTTCCTGAGGAGCCGCGCTAGCGTAGTGGTTACAACACCGCTCTGGCGACCGGGTGATTCAGGATCAAACCCGGGCGACGGCATTTGAGGATTTTTCGTCGACCGGGATTTGGACTGGATTAACTCGAGACCTGGCGAGGACATTTGAAGAAGTGTCGTCGACCAGGGATTGGCGGCTCCTGAGCCAACCCAGCTCTAATGGGTACCTCCGAAATCGGCGAGTATCTGCCTGAATGGCGAGGGACACCTGTCTCTGTACAAGAAAAGGGATACTCACGTAAAATCAATGTCAGGTTAGACATTAATAATAACCTGAGATTTCGCCTCGAGTATTAGCGGGCGTACGAAAAAAAAAAAAAAAAAAAGGCTTGGTTTCCAAACATCTATCCATTCCTTTTATTTATAATATTTTAAATTATCCTATTGAACTCCATTGTGTCCAACCCTACATTTATGTAAATAGGACCACTGCTTCCTTTTGTTGTGTCCTTGTCAGTATTCTTATTTCCTTCAGTTTCCATGTGCAAAGGTATCCATGCTAATAATACTGAGCAACCCTTATTATTTAGGTATGTGCTAAGTTTCAATATTTTTTCTGCTATTTCACGTCAGCTACATTCATGTACATTTCTGAGTGCCTGAATTGCTGACAGTGAAGTCAGTTAAAATTATTTGTTGTTTGCGGGTCTATATGCAGTAGTTTTTAGTTATTTTGATATTGCCACCATTTCTGCAGTGCACATAGATGTGATTTCAGGCATACTAAAGTTTATCTTCAGCTTCCTTGCTGGGATATGCATTCCTGCACCAAATTCCTCATATTCTGTTTTAGATCCGACAGTGTATACTGTTAAGCTATCCTTGGTTATTTGTTCGATATACTCCTTGGCTATGTTTTTGATAGAAATTGTTTCACCTTTTTATTTATTATTTCTGCAAGTTGATAGTCGATGTTTGGTTCTTGAGTTCACATGGCAGTATCACTGATGTGTATTGGCTGCTACAGTTTATTGCATTAATTACAGTATGATATTCTAATTCCTGTAGAGGGGTGTTCAAGGCTGTTGGGTGATTCTTCACAAATGATGTTTAAGTTGGATGGTTTTTGTCTATTGATACTTTGGCCATGTAGTTTAGTCTTTCTTTTCTTCTCTGCTTTTGTGATATTTTTTCTAATGCTGTCAGTGGTTCTTCAAGTGAGGTTGATTTTGTTGCTTCTGCAGTAGGGCATAGTGATATATTCTGCTCAATTTGTTTCTTGTGCTGAGAGCCGCTGAGTCATGTACTATACTTAACTTGCATTGTCAGTTTTCTCACTGACAAATAACCTGTAAAACATGAGGATGCTTGCTTCCCATCCTTTACCTTTTAAGTATCTCATCATGTCTGTGAGGCCTCTGCAACTCTCAACCAGTTTATTCTAGTTTAGTTGTTGGTCTAATGTCATGCCTAGTATGACTGTTTCAAATCGAAAGAAGGTGCAGTATTAATGGGTCAAAAGAACATAGTAGAAGTATGGACAGAAAGGAACTCTGTGATGATGAAAGATCAGAATTAAACATTCAAGACTACTGTGAAGGACCATCAGTACTGATGGCAGTAGTTGAGGATGTCATGTGCCGCTATTACTCGAGGCGAAATCTCTGCTTAGTATGTCTAACATGAGACTCATTTTACGTATCTCTTTTTCCCTGTATGCTGACAGGTGTCCTCTCGCCATTCAGGCAGATACTCGCCATCTTCAGAGGGACCCATTAGAGCTTGGTCGGCTCAGGAGCCATTCAGGTTATACCATCCCTGGTCGACGACACTCTTTCAAATGTCTTCGCCAGGGCTCGAATTATTCCAGTCCAAATCCCGGTCGATGAGACTTCTTCAAATGTTCTTGCCCAGGCTTGAACCTGGGATCTCTTAATCGCCAGTGCAGTGTGGTAACCACTACACTAGTGCGGCTCCCATGTGCCATATAAAGACAGGCAAAGCCACTTGGCCAGATAACACAACATAGAGGAAATGAAGGCTATGGAAGTATTGGAGTAGACATGAAAACACTGTTGAATCACATCTACAACAGTGAATACATACTTGATCTTGTGATTCCTATTCACTCCTTACAGAAAACTTGTATCAAAGCGTGCATGTGCTCTTGCAAGTGTTATGTAGAGCTAGTCTGATATATGGAAGTGAGTCTTGGACAATTAATAGACTAGCAGGAGGTTCCCTGTGAAGCCACAGTTTTACATAAGAATGTTAAGAAAATCATAGGCCGCTGAAAAGAGTAATAAGAATGTCTTGAAAGAAGTCAGAAAACAAAGGAAACTTTTTATTCACATTAGAAGGAAACAATCCACTTTCTTTGGTCATATTATGTGAAGAGGAAAAAAACGCTAGAATTATTGTGACAACAGGAAAAATTAAAGATAAAATAGCTGAAGGATAACAGAGAGGATACTGGACAGTCCAACATTGTGGTATGGAAAGAAGTCAACAACAGAATTAATAAACAGAATTGGGGACAGGAAGTTGTTCATTGACCTATACCAGTGAAAAACCTATGCCAGCAGGTATTGTACTTGATGATCATGATGATGATGTAGCCAATAAAAGCGGATGATAATTGAGTTATGTGTACATTTTAGTTTACAAGATAGCCAAAAAGCTAATGAAGTCTGTAGAAAAAAGATACACAGCAAAATTTGAAATTATTTGTTTTCTAGAAACATTTAATCACGAAATTGTGTATTAAGTAATTATTTTGAATATGCTAGACTATTTAAAAATAGGATTCTGTAAACTTTTTCTGTACAAACCAATACTACTATTTATATTGGTATACACATCATTCATGGGCTCACATACATGCCACACTTAAAGGTTTACCCATAATCTGTACGGGGTGTTTGCGTTTTCAGATGTGTACGGCCCGTACATACCGTCTGTACGGGTTTTTTCGCCTAATTATTGAATATACATATAAATCGACCGTTTTGTGCCACTACACAATTTTCCGTAATTTGCATCATGAGATTCGGCGAGATTTTAAGCCAAGTGGATTAAAAAAAAAAAAAAATAACCAATGAAAATCAAGCTGCCTATTTTTCAATTGCCGCGGGATGTGCGTGGCGTGTTCATTCACAATTTTTCGCTAAAGCTAGCGCGAGGTTACTCATTATTTGAACGATTACGCAGCACTGAGTCGAGCCTATTGTTTAGGATTAATTTCCAGTTTAGTATTGGTAAGTAATTCATTTTTTTTAAAAAAAGTATTACAATAACATTGTTTAGATGAAGTTAGATTTAACTGTCAGATAACTTAGGCCTAGGCTATGCTTTTTTTTCCGTAAGATTTAGCATAGCCTAATTTATTATTTACGGCTGCTTTAAAAAAAGGCGGATACCACTTCATATTATTTGATTTCACTAAAACTTGTAGAAAGTGCGTAAGAAATGTAAATTTGAATAATAATACAATGCAAATAATGGGTAATATCGGAATGACGGTCGCCGAACGATCTGCATGTATTTTCGAACCATTTAGGCTAGTAACACTAACCTTAAATCTAAATGGTACGAAAATACATGCGAAGCGTTCGGCGTCCGATATTACCAAATTATGAAACTGAAGGAAAAAAAAAACACACACAAAAGCAAGGCAAATTTGCATCTTAACCCGATCAGAGAAAAGTTTAGCCTATTTGGAGTTAGGCCTAGGCCTACTTCTCGTCTAAGTTTTAATTTCGTTTCTTTAAAAAACAATGCGATTTTGCCTTGGGTGATCATCATTACGGTCAACTAATGATTTAGGCTAGGCCTATATTTATTAAATAATTAATTACTATCAATGTTTGATTGACACTAAAAGTCGTATGGGTAGGTCTATTTAAAGCTACCAGTTGGGCTATAGGCCTAACGGCTATTCCAATTATTGAAGTTTGATAGAGATTAGTTGCGCCAGTTTATATTTTCATTGCTAACTTTAAAAATATATATATGATTTAAGATTAGTAAACCTAACCCAAAACGCTTATTACTGGTCTCTTTAGACCTATACTTTTATTAGGCACTATAGAATAGACACCAAACTGTTCTTCATTTCCACCATAAATTGTATTAATTTTTTTTGCAGAAATAGACTAAATGATGATACAGTTACAGCATTTCTACAATGCAAAATAAATTCTAACTCTTGTTGTTTATTTTTTAAAGCAAGTGACAACATGCTTAAAAAGGCAAAGGGCGCATGTCACTATGATGGTGCAGAGCCATCTAATTGAATATATTTTTTACATGAATTAACTCTTTTGTTACGTTTTTCAGTCTTTGTACAGGTTTTGCGGGTCTTTGTACAGGTTTTTTTAATTTTTTGTACAGGTTTTTCATCTCTGAGGTGTGGCATGTATGGGCTCACTACTATCATCAGTATTCTCACTACTATGCTGATAAGTTTTTTTGTTAACCAACTTTATGCTAGTGTCATGTGTTTTTGTAATTTATTCATTTATGAATATTTTTGCTTCAAATTTGAGAATGTGTATCAAAATTACTTGTAACCAATCAAAATTAATACGATTTCCTGCTTGATTAACATGAATTTTTCATTTTATTTTTCAGAAACGTTTGATCTTATCATTTTTTAAAGTAATTTTAAAATATATTTTTGTCATGACAGCTACATTTGAAAAATCTGTTTATTTGGTAAATTGATGTTTTTGATAATTTAAAAAAAAATAGTTTCTTCTAATTCAAACAAAATGGTAGTGAAAAAAAAGACTGTTGTCAGATCATGACCTGTGGTCTACATGTATTCTAGAAGTTGAAATGAAGTAAATGACATAAAGATGGAAGAACTGAAGGCAGCACTGGAGAAAATCAAGATGGGCAAAGCAGCAGGGCATGATGGTATAACACCAGAAATGGTTAAGTTCATGGGAGCATCAGGCGACCTATTACTCTTAAGGGTTTTACAGGCAGTGTGGTACAACAAGACCATACCAGAGGATTGGGAGATTGCCATCATAACACCAATTTTCAAAAAGGGTGACAATCAACAGTGTGGAAACCATAGAGGCATATCCCTTCTCAGTGTCCCTGGTAAAATCTACTCTAGAATCCTAGAGCAGAGACTCTGACGCCTAGCTGAGCCACAATTGGATGAGGTCCAGTGCGGATTCCGAGCAAACCGAAGTACTCAAGACCTAATCTTCACACTCAGACAGCTGAGTGAAAAGGCCCTTGAGTATAAGAGTGAGATGCATCTTTGTTTCATAGATCTGGAAAAGGCGTTTGACAGGGTCCCCTGGAGCAAACTTTCGAACTGTTTGGCAAGGAAGAATATTCCAGCACCTCTGATTCATGCTATACAGAGCTTCTACAAGTCTTGCAGAAATTATGTGAGGACAGCAAACCATAAGTCAGAAGAGTTCAGGACCACCACTGGTGTAAGACAAGGTGATATCCTATCACTTTACCTCTTCATACTCCTTATGGACGATGTCATCAAGGCATGTAAGGAGAGAACAAGAAAGTATTCAGTGGGGTACCGGAAGATGAGACAGGTCTATATTTCGGAGCTGGCATTTGCTGATGATGTTGCCCTGATTGCTAAATCAGAGGCACATCTCCAATCCAACCTGCAAGTCTGGAAGGAAGAGCTGGAGAAGAGAGGGATGGTCATAAGCAGCTCTAAAACAAAATCCATGGTGATATCACCGGAAGAAAGAAGACATCAGATTAAGCTGGGAGAACAGGTTCTGGAGCAGGTCGACCACTTTAAATACCTCGGAGCTATTATAGACCGAAAGGGAGGCATCAAAGAAGAGTTGGCCACTCGAAAAGCAGCAGCTGGGAGACTTTTTCAGGCCATAAATTGAGGATTCCTCAGCAAGAGAGAGGTTGGTAAGAAAACGAAGATGGCTGTATACCGCTCCACCTATGTCCCAGTCTTGACATATGGATGCGAGTCATGGGCAATGACTACAACCCATAAAAGCCAGATCCAAACCTCAGAAATGAGGTATCTGAGGAAAGTGGTTGAAGTAACAAGAAGAGACATGGTACGCAACCAGACGATACGTCAAGGCCTTAAATCCTACCCCGTGCAGACCCAAGTAGAACAGTCCCAATTAAGATGGTTTGGCCATGTCTGCAGAATGGGAGAAGATCAGATACCACGACAAGCATGGGAAACAAAGAGCCAAGGATCCAGACCCCAAGGACGACCCAGAGTCCGCTGGGAGGACAACATTAGACAATCTTTGAAGGACCGAGGACTAGAATGGAACCAGGCCAGGAGGAAGACAGCCGATAGGATAGTCTGGCGCTCTCTCTTCCAAACCTCTACACCTCATGGTAGAAGGGGAACGACTAAGTAAAAAAAAAAGTAGAAATGAGGTAAGCTTTCTACATGATTAATTTTCTGTTTTCTCCACAGAGAAACCCATTTGTTAAAATTGATGCTCACAGAGATCTGTGCCAGTTTTGGACAAAGGCCTGCAGCTAAAGCCATCAGGTTAATATAAGAAACAGCACAGTTTAGCACAGTCAAAGTTTAGTATTATAAAAGGAACAGTAGTGACACATAGAGATTGTAATGAGATGTAAAAAAGACTTGTAAGAATATTTTCTTTTAAGATATGTATTGGAAACAACAGGCAATAGCAGCAACAGTGACAATGATTTTATATCTGTTTCCATTTTTTGTTTTAGGGATACTACATACATATATGTAAATCTAATATCTGCAAACTTTTTTGATACTTGGTTTGATTTTAACTTAACTATTTTCGCCTTGCATAATTTCATAATTTATACAGATTTGATGTCAAGGTGGATCAGCTACGTGCAATAGGCTTCCCACGATCAGGCTATTTACCAAAGTTAATCAACTCTGTGGGTGTGTCAAAGGAAGCAAACATATCTCTGCTGAATTTGACAATTGAAACCAACCCTTTGGATGGTTTGTGTGACACCAGAGTGAGAGTCCAGTCCAGAGCACTGGAAATCATCTATGATGCTGTAAGATTTGCTTTTTAGTGGCGGCATTAAAATAATCATAGATAACTCTAGTGTTCTCTCATTATGGCAGTTGAAGTTGTGTATTTTTTAATATTTTTTTCAGATATCTGCAAATAATTCCATATCAGTAATTTGGTTTTTTTAATAAATAAAAAAGGACATTGAGAGCTCAAAAAAATTTTTTAAGAATACTAGTAAAATAATAAAAAAAAAAAGGCATAGTTGTTGGAAGGGTATTACACTTTATGTTTAGATTACATATTCAGGCAGTTGTAATTAATGACATTTGTATAGAAGGGCTAATTGACATCATAAAGAGGAAAAGAAGAAAGAAATATATGATGCAACAGCATCAAGAAATTATATAATTTTAGATGGCTCAGAGAAAAAATAACTGAAGGTTCAACTCATTCAGACTCCAGAGAGGAGAAGAATCATGAATTTTTTAGAAAGGTGTTTATGACTGACTTAAAAAATAAACGTTTGTGGTTCTCTGCAGCCTGGCTTATTTGAGACTGCCTGTTCTTGTTTCTAATTGAACATTTGAGTGCTATTTTAACATTATTTATGTGTTAAGAGTAATCAGTGTTATGGTTGCTCTAGACCACACTCTTGTCATAAGTCGGATTCATACCAGTCCATTGCAACATTCCAGGCAATGAAGAGGCATCATCATCATTCCTTTTCATTCCCTGTGGAACATAGGGCAGAAACAGTTGCTCTCCATTGATTTCTGTTGTGGGCCGTCTTTTTCAGCTGTGCCCAAGTCATTCCAGTTTCCCTAACCTCCTCTTCAACAGTTCTTCTCCAGGTTCTCTTTGGCCTCCCCACTCTTCGTTTCCCCTGTGGGTTCCAGTCAAGGGCAATTCTGGCTGTGCTTGATTTTTCTCTTCCGAGTGTGAGTCCTCTCCATCCCCACTTTCTTACCTTAATTTCTGTTTGTATTGGCTGTTGCCCGCATCTTTTCCTTAGCTCTATATTTGTTATTACATCTGGCCATCTTATACGAGGATCCATCGGAGACATCTATTTACAAATGTCTAGCTTGGAGGTGATACTCTTTGAGACATGCCATGTCTCTGAGCCTTACAGCAAGACTGACTTCATATTTGAGTTAAAAATACTAATTTTGTTCTCTCTGGATATAGCTGAGGTGTTCCATATTGGTCGAAGGGCATTAAAAGCGCATCTGGCTTTATTTATCTTTGAGCAGACATCACTAGATGTTCCACCTCTTTTGTCAATGTTACTGCCCAGATATGTAAAGCTTTCTACTTCTTCAATGACTTGATCATTGATCTTCATCGAGTCCATCTGCCTATTATTTATTCTTTTGTTTTATTTACATTTATGTGTAGTCCCATCTTTGCTGCTTCGGTTACTAATCTATTTGTTTTCTCCTGCATATCTTGCTGTCTATGTGATAGAAGGCACAGATCATCTGCAAAGTTTAAGTCCTCTAGTTGTTTGTTAAATGTCCACTGTAGTACAGTTTTCTCTTCCTCTTTTGTCTGTCTCATAACCCAGTCTATGACCATGGGAAAAATTGTTGGTGATAGCAGACATCCCTGTCTGACCTCACTGTGTACTGTGAAGGGCTCTGATAGTTTTCCTTTGTGTTCTACTTTGCATGAGGCCTCCTGGTAGAAATCATGGATGATTTTAATGAATTTCTCTGGGATTCCATAATGTCTCAGGATTTTCCATATCACAGTAAGGTCTATACTGTCGAAAGCTTTTTCGAAGTCCACAAAATTTATATACAAGGGGGTCTGCCACTCATTTGATTGTTCTATGATGATTCTAAGTGTTGCTATCTGGCCTGAGCATGATCTTCCTGCACAAAATTCTGCCTGTTCCTCTCTGAGTTTGTCATCCACCGCCTTCATAATATGGTCAAACAAAACTGGTCAAAATTTGTCCACCCACTGCTATTAGTGTTATACCCCGCCAGTTGCTACATACAGTCAAGTTTCCTTTCTTTGGCAGCTTGATAATGTGGCCTTCCTTCCAGCTCTTTGGGATGGCCTCTTTTTCCCAGATTTTCTTGAAGAGCTGGTGTAGCAACTCTGTAGTGTATGGTATATTTGCCTTCTGGGCTTCTGGTGGTATTCCATCTGGTCCTGCGGCCTTCCCATTTCTCAGCTGTTTTATTGCCCAAGAGATCTCTTGTTTAGTGGGTGGGTTTATGTTGCACTGTAGTGGCTCTTCTGCTGGTTCTATGATGGGTTGCTGTATTGGTTGGTTTTGGTTTCGGATTTCCTTAAAATATTCAGCCCATCTGGCCCCTTGTTTCTCTTCATTGTTAATGCTTTGACCTTCTCTGATCTTCACTGTTGTATTGTGGTTTAGCTGTTTCTTAGATAAAGTTCTAGTAATATTATATAATGTTCTCAAGTCTCCTTTTTGTTGTTGCAATCTCGGCTTCCTCTGTTAGTTTTTCAATAAATTCCCTTTTATCTTGCTTGGCACTCTTTTTCACTTTCATGTTTAGCTCCCAATATATTGTGAGCAGTTGTGTTTTCTGTTCGGCCTCTTTAAAGTTATTTACTTGCTGTTTGATGTCTCTCCTTTCTCTTATGAGGTTCCATGTGTTTTCTGTGAGCCATTCCTTCTGTTGTTTATTTCTTTTGCCAAGACCTTCTTCATATGTATTCCTGTATGCTTCCTGAATTGTGCACCATTAGTTATCTATACTTTTCTCTTCCAGGTTCTCCAGTGCTTCAAATCTATTTCTCAACTTTAGGTTGAACTGAACTCTTGTGTCTTTGTTCATAAGGCTCTGGGTATTATACTTCGGGCTTGATCTTTCTACTCTGTCTTTGTGCGCCCTCAATTTTATCCTCAGTGATGCCAGGAGAAGGTGGTGGTCTGACGCTACATCAGCTCCTCTCTTTACTCTAACATCTTGTAGGCAGCGTCTCCATTTTCTTTCTATGGTGAAGTGGTCTATCTGATTTTGCATGTGCCCATCTGGGGAGTTCCATGTAGTCTTGTGTATGTCTTTGTGTACGAAGATAGTCCCTCTGATGACCAGATCATTCAAATCAAAAAAGTTTACAAAGAGTTCTCCATTTTCATTTCTGTTTCCTATGCCATTCTTTCTCATGATTAGTTCCCAGTTTTTGTTGTCTACTCCTACTTTTGCATTTAAATCTCCCATTACTATCTTAATGTCTCTCCTGTGTGATGTGTCCAGTGTTCCTTGGAATTCATCATAGAAATCTTGCTTCTTATCATCATCTGCATTGTTAGTAGAGGCATAACACTGAATGATGGGGGTTTTTCTTCCTTTTTCCTGGAATCTTGCCGTTATTATCCTAGGTGAAATTGGTTCCCATTCTATTAATGCTTTTCTGGCTTCCTGGGACATCATAGTATCAACCCCTTCTTTGTCTGTGTGGTCTTCATCCTCGGGTCCTGAATATATGACAGCTTCCTGCATTGTTCATATGTTCCAAGTGCCTATTTTAGTTTTTGCCTTCATCGTTAGAAGAGGTCTTGGCAGCCTGACTTCCTTTGACTGGCTTTCATCAGGTGTCTGCGTCATATGTCCCACTTGCGAGGATTCTTCCTGACTCTGGCTTTTGTTTCTTTCTTCAACTATTTCCGTTTCTGTGACAATTTGTTTTTTCTGGCAGGGTTGTCAGCCCTGTTCTCCAACCTCTTTTAACCTGGAGGAAAGGGGAGGTGTGCCCACTTTGTCTGTCCTTTCCATTTTCACCTGCTCAGCTTGATTGAACCTACCAGGAGCAAAAGCTCCTGCTGATATAGCTCAAAATTTCCTCAAGGCACTCAAGCCGACCCACCACTTCAAGGTGGGGCACTTGGGTCAGAACGAAGAGGCATATAAACTTTCTAAAGTAGGGGGAGCCCTGCAACAAAATGATATTGAGACAGCTTATGAAATGGCTAAAACAACTACAAAAGCCATATTCAAGTCCAAATGGGACAGAGAACACCCAGGTCACATAAAAGATGATGCCTATCACCAGCTATGTAGGTGAGACCAGGTCATCATTTTCAGCCTACATACTGGTTACAGTAGGTTCAGGTACAAGTGCAGGATTGGTCCAACAGATCTCTGCTTCTGTGGCACCAGCCCCATGACAGCCAAACATCTGCTCCAGTCCTGCCCAACTTAACAGCAGTGAATGGAGTAGCAACAACCCACTTCTGTCAACGAAAAGCTGTTTGGACATGTCAGGAACCTTGAGTTGACTACTGCCTTTATTAGAGTCATTAATGTAGAAGTCTGAGGGCGAACGAAGAAGAAGAATTCATGCAGTTTGCAGCATCTATCTTTTGGGCTCATGTGAGTCCCAGGGTCCATTACTGGAGAGCAGAGAAGAGCACCCCTGCACCCTACCAAGCATGTCATTAAATGGAGCTACCCCATGTAAGCTTCTAGGATAGTGTGATTGTACAGTTGTCATCATCATGTGACGTATTCTTTCCAGAACATTGTCTCCATTACAGCTGCTCTGAACGCATCATGATTCTGGGCAAGTCGACGTGCATCAGCCAAAGAAGTTCAGACTCTCTGTGATGTCCTAGGTCCACCATCGTCTAGGTCGACCCCTTCCCCTTTTTCCAGGGACCATGCCTTCCATCACTATTTTTTTCCAGACTACTATGTCTTTTTATATGACCGAAAAACTTCAGCTTCCTTATTGCGATGGTATTTAGGAGCCAATGTTCCTGTATGTTTAGTGAATGCAATACTTCTCTGTTGATCTTTTTTTCTGTCCAGGGTATTCTCAACATCCTTCTGTAGCATTTCTGTACAGTTGTAGGTGGCTGGAATAATCTTCTCATGCAAAACAAATTGCTGCAGAAACTACCACCAAAAGAACCCATGACATTCTTTGCACAGACCGCCTGCAAGAGGGTCTAAAAGCAGTGATGACCATATTCCTTGATAAGTTAAAAATGAGGGAGGAGAAGAAGAGCAAGATTGCGAGCCTAAAGCTTGACAGATAATGAAACATTAGGAAAATGAAAATACTTCATGAGAGGTCACATAAGTGGGGTCTAAAGAATAGATCGGGAAAAGACAAAGATACTGAGAATAAACGCAGAGAACAAGATTGCATTTGAAGTCTACAGAATGCAGAATAATTCACAAATCTTGGCAACAATACAGTCAGTGTTGGAGGGACAGATAGTGATATACAAATATGGAGACAAAAGACAAGAGGAGCTTTCATTGTACTGGGAAATATATGGAAATTTAAAAAAAGAAAATCAAGTCAAACTCAGAGTCTTTAACACATGTGAAGTTGGTCCTACTGTATGGCTCTGAAACATGGAGAATAACAAAAATAACAGGCAAGAATATAAAAACTTGGGTGCTTGCATGGAACAGAAGGATTGAAATGGTACAACAAGGTCACCAATGTCAAATTGATGAGAAGAACCAGACAAGTGCCAGTGGAAGAAGAGATGACAAGAACCAGACAAGTGCCAGTGGAACAAGAGATGACAAGAACCAGACAAATCCCCGTGGAACAAGAGATGACAAGAACCAGACAAGTGCCAGTGGAACAAGAGATGACAAGAACCAGACAAGTGCCAGTGGAAGAAGAGATGACAAGAACCAGACAAGTGCCAGTGGAACAAGAGATGACAAGAACCAGACAAGTGCCAGTGGAAGAAGAGATGACAAGAACCAGACAAGTGCCAGTGGAACAAGAGATGACAAGAACCAGACAAATCCCCGTGGAACAAGAGATGACAAGAACCAGACAAGTGCCAGTGGAACAAGAGATGACAAGAACCAGACAAATGCCAGTGGAAGAAGAGATGACAAGAACCAGACAAGTGCCAGTGGAACAAGAGATGACAAGAACCAGACAAGTGCCAGTGGAACAAGAGATGACAAGAACCAGACAAGTGCCAGTGGAACAAGAGATGACAAGAACCAGACAAGTGCCAGTGGAACAAGAGATGACAAGAACCAGACAAGTGCCAGTGGAACAAGAGATGACAAGAACCAGATGAGTGGCAGTGGAAGAAGAGATGATAAGAACCAGACGAGAGCCAGTGGAAGAAGAGATGACAAGAACCAAATGAGTGCCAGTGGAAAAAGAGATGACAAGAACCAGACAAGTGCCAGTGGAAGAAGAGATGACAAGAACCAGACAAGTGCCAGTGGAAGAAGAGATGACAAGAACCAGACAAGTGCCAGTGGAACAAGAGATGACAAGAACCAGACAAGTGCCAGTGGAACAAGAGATGACAAGAACCAGACAAGTACCAGTGGAACAAGAGATGACAAGAACCAGACAAGTACCAGTGGAACAAGAGATGACAAGAACCAGACAAGTGCCAGTGGAACAAGAGATGACAAGAACCAGACAAGTGCCAGTGGAACAAGAGATGACAAAAACCAGACAAGTGCCAGTGGAACAAGAGATGACAAGAACCAGACAAGTGCCAGTGGAACAAGAGATGACAAGAACCAGACAAGTGCCAGTGGAACAAGAGATGACAAGAACCAGACAAGTGCCAGTGGAACAAGAGATGACAAGAACCAGACAAGTACCAGTGGAAGAAGACACTAGCAATGAATTGAATACACATTGAGGAAACCTGCTGATAGCGTTACCAGGATGTCCTCATTCTGGAATCCCCATGGTAAGAGATGCAGAGGTAGACTAAAGAACACGTGGGAGAAGAAAACTGGAGAATCTTGCAGGTACAATTTTACAAATAATAAGCTGCGTTATCATCATCCAACAGTCGTTCACACACACAAAATTAGTAAGCATTGTCTTATGATTGCAGCCAATTTTTTTTAACATTTACCACACCGACCTACATAAATATTATAGTGTGCCGTGGAGTCCTGAAGGGCACATAAGTATGCCATGAAGTGAAAAAAGGTTGTGGAGAACTGCACTAGAGAAATAACTTTCCTCCTCCATTATGTACCTTCTCTGGTTGATGTCTCATAACTTTAGTTTCAGCATTATTGTTAGGTTTGTATTTTCTTTCCTCTTGCAAACTTATATTGAGTTGTAATAAACTGTGTTTATCTTTGCAGCTAATGCTGTAATACCATATCTCTCTCTCTCTCTTACTTCCCAGGTTACAGTCAATGCATTGGTTACATTTTTTAGGCCTCCAGAATGGGTGAAATTAAAGCAGTGAGTACACAAAATGTTTAGATCTCTGGGTTTAGACACACCCAGCATTAATAGCATTTGTAGATGCTTTGTACTGAGCAAGAAAAAGTACGTTAGTGCCATCTCTGTTATACAGGTAGCCCTTGACTTACGAAGGGGTTACTTTCTGATAACTCCGTCATAAGTTGAATCACCCCTTAAAGGTATTGACGTATTGCATATTTTCAAGTTTTGTTTTTAAAAAAATAAAATTTTACCTCATTTTGGTGAGGCGCGTCCGGTTCAACCTAGTCAGTTATATTATGACGCATGTCCAAAATAAGAAAAACCTTTAGGTCTAATTTTTATTTATTCATTTATAATATTTCTAAGTCTGTATTCTATCATATCATCATTTGTTAAAGTCTTATACTGTACTTACTTACTTAGTCGTTCCTCTTCTACCGTGAGGTGTAGAGGTTTGGAAGAGAGCGCCAGACTATCCTATCGGCTGTCTTCTTCCTGGCCTGGTTCCATTCTAGTCCTCGGTCCTTCAAAGATTGTCTAATGTTGTCCTCCCAGCGGACTCTGGGTCGTCCTGGAGGTCTGGATCCCTGGCTCTTTGTTTCCCATGCTTGTCGTGGTAGCCGATCTTCTCCCATTCTGCAGACATGGCCAAACCATCTTAGTTGGGACTGTTCTATTTGGGTCTGCAGCGGGTGGGATTTTAGGCCTTGACGTATCGTCTGGTTGCGGACCATGTCTCTTCTTGTTACTTCAACCACCTTCCTCAGATACCTCATTTCTGAGGTTTGAATCTGGCTTTTGTGGGTTGTAGTCATTGCCCATGACTCGCATCCATATGTCAAGACTGGGACATAGGTGGAGCGGTATACAGCCATCTTAGTTTTCTTACCAACCTCTTTCTTGCTGAGGAATCCTCGATTTATGGCCTGATAAAGTCTCCCAGCCGCTGCTTTTCGAGTGACCAACTCTTCTTTGATGCCCCCCTTTCGGTCTATAATAGCTCAGAGATATTTAAAGTGGTCGACCTGCTCCAGGACCTGTTCTCCCAACTTAATCTGATGTTTTCTTTCTTCTCGTGATATCACCTTGGATTTTGTTTTAGAGCTGCTTATGACCATCCCTCTCTTCTCCAGCTCTTCCTTCCAGACTTGCAGGTTGGATTGGAGATGTGTCTCTGATTTAGCAATCAGGACAACATCATCAGCAAATGCTAGCTCTGAAATACAGACCTGTCTCATCTTCCAGTACCCCACTGAATACTTTCTTGTTCTCTCCTTACATGCCTTGATGACATCGTCCATGAGGAGTATGAAAAGATAAGGTGACAGGATATCGCCTTGTCTTACACCAGTGGTGGTTCTGAACTCTTCTGACTTATAGTTTGCTGTCCTCACATAATTTCTGCAAGACTTGTAGAAGCTCTGTATAGCATGAATCAGAGGTGCTGGAATGTTCTTCCTTGCCAAACAGTCCCAAAGTTTGCTCCAGGGGACCTTGTCAAACGCCTTTTCCAGATCTATGAAACAAAGATGGATCTCACTCTTGTACTCAAGGGCCTTTTCACTCAGCTGCCTGAGTGTGAAGATTAGGTCTTGAGTACTTCGGTTTGCTCGGAATCCGCACTGGGCTTCATCCAATTGTGGCTCAGCTAGGCATCGGAGTCTCTGCTCTAGGATTCTAGAGTAGATTTTACCAGGGACACTGAGAAGGGATATGCCTCTGTGGTTTCCACATTGTCGATTGTCACCCTTTTTGAAAATCGGTGTTATGATGGCAATCTCCCAATCCTTTGGTATGGCCTTGTTGCACCATGCTGCCTGTAGGACCTTTAGGAGTAATAGGTCGCCTGATGCTCCCATGTACTTAACCATTTCTGGTGTTATACCATCATGCCCTGCTGCTTTGCCCATCTTGATTTTCTCCAGTGCTGCCTTCAGTTCTTCCATCTTTATGTCATCTATATCACCATTTGTATCCTCTTCTGTGCTAGTGGTTATCATTTCTGATGCTCTACCTTGCTCACCATCAAGGAGTTCTGAGAAATATTCTTTCCATTACTTCCTTCGGGGCAGTAAGCAATTTGCCTTGCTTGTCCTTTATAAATTTAAGAGGGCATTGTTTTTCCTTCCTCATGTTCTTTAGGGTCTTATAGAACAATTTCTGGTTTTCTTATGCATCCTTTTCTAGCTTTTCTCCAAATTCTTCCCAGGACTTCTGTTTTGCTGCTAGCACCTTGTTCTTTGCTTCTGTTCTGAGTATCACATATTCTCTATATTTCTCTATTTGTCCTGCTGTGTTTTTAGCTCCTAAATATTGTTTCCATGCCATTTTCTTCTCTCTTATTTTCTCTTTGACTTCCTCTGTCCACCAAGGTGTCCTCTTTCTCTTGTTCCCAAGTCGGACTTCACCACATGCTTCTGCAGCAGTTGTCTTTATGATGTCCTTGAATTTAAGCCACAGGGTTTCCAAGTCATCAGGTTATTCTTCTGTGTTTCTCACCGCTGTAGCAATAAGCCCCTGATATCTGGTCTTAATTTCTGGCTCTTTCAGCTTGTAGGTCTTAATGCTCATTTCTTCTGTTCGTTTACTTGGTTTCTTGCGTGGTGCTGGACAGTTCCTAGGCTGAGCAACTCTTTCAGTTGTTCTTTTGATTGTAAGCAGGTAGTAAAAGGTAAAGGTAAAGGAACCCGTTACACGCCCATTGAGGCATATTGGAAATATGGTGTTAGGCCCATATTATCTTGACCGTCGGCACACGAGGGGTGATGTGGTCGGCATCACGCCGGCCGCCTTAACCTTCCCAGAGTAGCTCTGGTACCCATTTGGGGCTGGGTCGACCCAGGAGCCGTTTGTGGCCTAAAAATTTTCCGCCTCATCTGGGGATCGAACCATAGACCACTGCGCTAGGAAGCCAGTGCACTAACCACTATGCTACCGCGGCTCCAAGCAGGTAGTGATCACTTCCAATCTCTGGCCCCCTCCAGACTCTAGCATCCCGGACATATTTGAATGAGCTCCTCCTAACAATGGCATAGTCGATCACTGACTTCTCATTCTTTGTTGGTTCACACCTAGTGTATGCATGTATGCGCTTATGGGGGAACTTTGTGTTGGTAATGATCAGATTCTGCTCACTGCAGAATCTGAGGAGTTGCTTTCCATTGTCATTGAGAGTATCTTCTCCATATCTTCCGATAACTCCACCCCATCTAGCATGGTCATTTCCAACTCTGGCATTGAAATCTCCGAGCATGATAATTTCATCTAGGCAGTCATCCACTGTCCTTTGAAGCAGCTCGAAGAATTCTTCCTTGACCTCTGCTCTCTCATCCTCATTTGGCCCATACACTATGACCAGGTTGACAATGGTTTCTCCTTCTTTTAGTTTTACAACCATAATGCGCTCCGAGACAAAGTTCCATCCCTTGATACTATCTTTCTGGTTTTTGGCCACAATGCAACCCACGCCCCCTTTAGCTCTTTCAGATGTGGGTACACCACTGTATAGCAGAGTGTTGCCATCGAGATCCATGACTCCTTGTCCCTTTTTCTTTGTTTCGGTAATAGCCAGGATTTCTAGTTTTGCTTTCCTCATCTCTTCCATCAGCTCCTCTTCTTTCCCATTTATACTTCTTGTGTTCCATGTTCCATAAGTCGTAGTCCGTAGTCCGTTCCAGTTCGTCGCCTTTAGAATCAGTCCGGTTTTCTCTCTTATATTGCTTGTAATCATAGTTTAAGACAAACAGGTGATTGGCCTGTTGTGCCTTTGCATGGTGGAGGGGCTGCCTCCTTACGGCCTCCATGCAGGCCGCCCTCCTCCTTTTTCATCCGGGCTTGGGACCGGCATAGGCGGAGTTCTTATACTGTACAATAAACAAAATGGTTCAAATAAAAATTTTAATGACATTACAATGCATTTTACTGTACTAAAAAGCTTACTGTTATTGTTATTGTTGAACAGAATCTACATCATTGCACTCCGGGCAAACCCATAGGTGCTCAGTCTCCCACAGTAAATGTCGAAGAGTGAATGGTAACTGTTCCTGTAGCTCGCTGGTTGTATACACGATGGATGCATCCTCTCATACGTCCATCTCTGCTAGCCTTAAGTTTGGTGCCAAAATCCAACAGTCTTAACCTTGATAATTCATCTGTTGCAGTGTCATTCTCTAACAGGCGATGATTAATTGTTCTCAGTATTTCTTCCTTATCCATATCCAGAGGTCCCCACTGTGAGTGCTCTTGATGCTAGTCTGTCAGCTCTCTCACTACCGCATACCCCTGCATGACCAGGGCAGTAGATCCACACCAGCTCCTGCAGACTCAAAGTTTCCGTAAATGTTTCCCATTCATGCTTTAGCCAACCATTTTGAGACTTTCGAAGCAAGGACTGAGAGTCTGACACAATGACTGCCTTTGTTAATGAAGTTTCAGTTAGCTACCTTTAGGCTTCAGTAACTGCCTCTTCCTCCATTCTCATGCTGAAAGTTGTTATCTTGTAAGCCCCGCTTTGTTCGGCGATGATTCTGCCCTTTACCCTTTACCTAACAGAAATATTGTTAACTCTTTGACTCCATAATTATTTTCCATCCTGTGCCATAATTATATTTTGAAGAATTCTAAACGGTGAAGTGTACTGTCTTTTAGTGAAAGCTTTATGTTAATTTGTTTTTGTGAACATGTACTTATTATATACCAAACTGTAGGGAAATGGATAGAGAAAATTAAAATATAACGGCTTTGGTAGTATTAACACAAGTGTGTTCGGTATATTAAAAATATTTTGCATGTTAAATTGAAAAACACTAAAAAGTTAACTCTAGAATACGATCTTACCAAAGACAAATTTTAAATATCTCGGGTCCACTATATGTAGTGATGGAAGATCAAATAAAGAAATCAAGACAAGACTTGAGATGGCCTCAGCTGCCATGACAAGGTTGAATGTGATCTGGAAAAGTAACATCAGTTTTCCTGTGAAGATCAAATTATACAAATCACTTGTATTATCTATTCTCTTGTATGGGTGTGAGGGCTGGACACTCACTGCAGATACGGAGCGAAGGATTCAGGCTTTCGAGCATAAATGTTATAGAAGAATTTTGCGCATTTGCTATAAAGAGCACAAAACAAATGTCTATGTTAGAGAGAAGATAAACACCTATGCAGGCCACCAAGAACCACTTTTGTCAATAGTGAAACGTCGAAAGCTTGCCTGGTTTGGGCATGTAACTCGTCATGACTCCCTTTCGAAAACGATCCTCCAGGGAACAGTTGAAGGTAAACGGAGAAGAGGAAGGCAAATAAAATCCTGGGCTGATAACATCAAAGAATGGGCAGGACATGGTTTCTCCACACTTGTACGCATTGCTGAGAATAGAGAGCAGTGGAGGACCCTGTCTGCTGATGCTTCCACCATGGCACCCCTACGACCCATGACGGGTTATGGGTTGAGATGATGATGAAAGACAAATTACTGTTGTAGACAATAAAACTTTCTTTTTAGTCTTCAAACATCAAGTTAATCCATATACAAAGTAAAAAAAAAAACATTGCTTATGGCTACAATTAGTACATTTAGTGTTATTCACACCAGTTTTTACTGTGGTCCCTTGTAAGAAAAAATAAATTATGCAATCGTGCGTTACGTAATTTTCAAACAAATAAAGAAGAATAACGTCATATAAAAACTTGTTTACACTTGTTTAATGTTGAAATAGTATCCCTAGCTTCATCTTCTATCTAGGACTAGTGATTAGATATTACGGTAGGTCTAGTTTTGTTGCTTTTTGATCAGCCAGAATATGACTACGCCCACTCATCAACTAAATCTAATGTGTCTAGTTTTTCTGCACCGATTCTGTATTTTGACAACAAACTGTGACTACCAAACAATCATCATCAATGTCAGCAATGTTTCAAAGTAATTTGACACAATTATTTGCTTACGAGACTTAGAAAATGTAAATATAAAGCATGACATATTTCTCTTGCAATAACAACGAAAAACGCAAACAAGCGCATCGTCACACAAATTGTGATAATAACATCAAAACATGTATATGTGCTGCTTAACTACAGTCAAATTAGTTGTTTAAATAGTAGCGGAAGTCATTCTACGAGTTTTAAAATATGAACTGCATTAAACGGACAATTTTTGGGGTTTATTTGTGATAAACTAAAAACAACACTCTGAGCGTTGCATTGGCACGGGGCATTGAATTTTGCAACGCTCAGAGCGTTGGTCTGGAGTCAAAGAGTTCAAATGTAACACTCTGTACATAAACACACAGACACAAATCAGTCATTTGGGCAATATAGCCATTAGTGGATGCACTCTTCTCTTACTAGACATGATTGGGAAACAGTACATGCACTTAAAATACAAATGAATAATGAACACTGATGCATGAAGTCTGAGGATGTGATATCACATCCAATGAAAATTAATGTTTATTATCAAAACCTAGTCAATGTTTTTAAAGTTCACTGCAGTAGAAAGATTTTTGTGAGCATGTTTACATTAACCCAAGCCATAAATGCACCGCAGAATATAAAAAATAAAATGACAGGTTGAAAACGTAGAATAAGAAATTTTAAAAAAAAAACTATTAAACTCTTGACTTGTCACGAGTTGGATTTAAGTTAGAGTTATGCCCAAGTGTAGGACAAGACCCTAGTGTGAGAAAAGACTAAGATAATAGATTTACTTGAGAAATGATAGTGAATGTAGTAAGGTGAGTCTATTGGCTCGAGGATGATAACCGAAATTAAATCTTCCTCGCCAAATCGTGACTTCAAGAAATGCTATAAACTCACCGCCCTCTGACTACTGTTAACAAACTAAAGGAGATAAGGGTAAACTAATACTACAGACACCACTATACAGACAACAGTTAAGGACTATATAGTGAAGAAGCTGATCCAGTGAACATTAAATAAGTTTATTATACAAATCAACAGAATTTTCATAACATAGTAACAAACAAAGAAAAATCATATATCGTGCAAGGTTGCACCGACCTGGAAACAAAGAAAATCAATTTGATTATAAGCACACCAAATTAAAACTCCAACCACTTTCACTCCTTCATACGCCCTGCTGGGGACAAAATTTAAAATGATAAGTGATCTTAACTACAGTCTAATTTGGTGGGGCGTCAACTATAGCCACGCTCTATAATTCACTATTTCTAATGTCAAGGTTCTGCTGGTACTGCCTAAGACTATCTGCACAGCTGCTAACTCTGTCAGCGTTGTACGCCACTAAGTCACACTCTGCACTGCTAATTAATAGACTTTTTCTAACTCTAAGGCTCAGAGGCTACCTCTAAGAATAATTTGAGACTCTGCAGGTCCCTGATCTATTTTTCACCATCTCTCTCTCCACTTCTCCTGCCTTGCTTCTCTCGTTTCATGTCAGCAACCCGGAAATGATATCCCTCTCTTCCTGGTTCTGACTCGTACTTCTGATGACTTCTGAAAAATATTGACTAGGCACTTGCCGTAGACTGTAGAGGCTTCACTATTTGGCGAAAAGCTGATTTTCACATGCTCAGTTACCACTCATTTGGGTGTAGGGCCGTCAGTATTATTATGACCGAGGCTATAAAAGACACACCAACCCGCTTGCTTGGGTTCGATGGGTGTGTATATGAGCTTAGAGCTCCAGGTTTTAAGAAAACCCTGTCACTGAAGACTGCTTCGCTGTCTCGACCTGCTCTGTCTCATTCCCTCTCTCTCTCTCTCTCTCTCTCCCTCTGGGGCCAATGTATTCAGAGCCGATACCCACCGCGGTACAAGCTCTTATGCCTCTGGCGCTTTTCTCGACTTCTCTCCTGAGAAGACTGGCTACCTTTGCCAGCTGTCGGGAAAACAAGATTTATTGGCAACCCGCTCTTCAGGCCATGACCAATGCAATTACTGCGTTTCTTCTGTTGTCCAGAAGCAGGCACTGCTGCATGGCGCACGGCCAGGAATTTCTGCAGACCAAGAGACCGCTGAATTGAGACGCGCTACTTTATCTTTGATTTACCCACGCTGACCCCAGACCTACTTGAGGCTTGGCGTCTCATTACATCCAATAGAATTAAAGATAAATCTAAAATTTTCCATGCGCTCATCTCTAAATTTAGAACCAGTGTATTCTGCTTACTTTAAATGCGCGCGTATTTCCGGCTACGTAACGTTACCTAACGTCGTCTGTTTGCGTGAACAGAAACAAACGTGATTGGCTCTCCCGTAAGTTGGACGTTACCTGGGTAGGGGTCATCTCCCCTTCCTCACGATAAAATGACCGCGATAAATTTAACAACGCAAAAAAATGGAATTTCAAGATCGCGATATTAGAAACGGGAAGACTGGTGCCCTTCAGTACTAACTTACGTTAATCCCTATAGAAAAAAAAGCCGCAATTAATTTACCTACAAACGAATACTAAACACGCCCACTATTTAAAAGGAAGAAGAATATATTCCAATCTTTAATAGAGGGAAGACAAAAAATGGCAAACTCAGTAGGTACAAAGATAAACCAAGAATGGGGCCTGTTGAAGCCCAAATCACAGTAACTCCTCACATGACTTTTTAAGGTTTTTTCCGCAACAGTGAAATTGGACTATATAAAAAAATTCAAAATGGCAGCATTTGTTTTCGATGCTCAGTCGTGACTTCAATAATGATTATTTTCTTATAAAACTTGTTTTAAAAGAAACTTTTTAGGTTTTAAATAAATTTTATGTAGTATTTTATAATAAAACAACAATATTAATATGAAAAAAAATTTTTTTAAGTACTTTCTGCAACTATGAGATTACCCGCCTTATGTCGGATTTCTAAGTACAGAAATGAAGAGAGTTAACATTTACCCTACTTTTTAATTTACTTTTTTTGTGTGTGACCGTCATAAGTCCAAGTCATCGTAAGTCGCAACAAACATAAGTCAAGGACTATCTTTTCATCTTTATTAGCTGTTCTCATCCCACTTAGAGGCACAAATGGTAGACTATTTTAAAAGGGTACATTTTTAAAAGTCTTTAGTGCTATTTTTATGTACCAAATACCTATGGCAACTCATTAGTGGAGTTGTTATTGATTAACTAGGGTTGCTGAGCGTGTCACTCTTTAGCAGCCAATGCCAAGTTGAAGAATTTGTACATGTTCTGTAGCTGTTGAGTGGCATTGTAAAGAGTATTTGTGAATGTTGGGGAGCCTGGCAATAGTTTCTTCTTTCTGTGGAGAGTCATGGGCATGTGAGCAGCACATGCTGAACTGTCTCATATGGATGAGTACAGTTGCGGCTATTAGGCTAATTTGTGGGGTTTAATTTGTTTAAGTGTATGTTGAGTCTGGTGCGTTCTGTTCTTAGTTGGAAGATTGTGCCCTGCACCACATGTCTTAGCTTATTAATGTTGTCATTTTTGTTGGGATGGGCCATTTGTTTATACAAGGCATGTAGTAGACCCTTTTCCCATCGGTTCAGCCATTGCTCTTTGAAGTTGTTTTGGAGTATTCATTTAGCTGTCTGCATGTTGGCTAGAGTGTTTGTTTGAACCATGCTTGCTCCAAATTTTGCTAGTCCGCTTTATCGTTGCCTGGCATGTCTGTGCCCTGGTATCCATTGGAAAGTGACTCTGATGTTTTATAACATGCTATTTATTCTTTAGTCAGCTTGAGATTTGGCACAAAAACTTTTTGTAGCATATAAAACCTTTTTAAAAACCTTTGTCTGGTAAGTTATCAAAATTTTGATGTGTTGCTAGCAAATGTTTATTATATTTAAACCAGTAACTTTAAAACACTATAGCTCAGGATGTTCTGAAATTATTGATAATCTGTCTTGATGTGTTTCAAAATGTAATGAGTTTAATTATAATAGCCCCTTCAGTCATATCTGCCTATGGGAATGCGCCCCTGAGGTGACAGCCCTCAGCTGCTTATTTTCCTGGTGTTCCTTTCGACGTTTTCTCCTCTCTTAGTCAATTAATATTCATTTATCTAAATGTAAACAAGCTGTAGTAAATTGAAATAAGGCACTTAAATCCAGTGTACAATCGAACTCTTTGTTATATATAATCTTGCAATTATGTATGATAATAGCTGCTCGTTCCGTAAACTGATGTAAGTGTATTCTGTAGGTCCTGTTTATAGTATGTTCTAATACCAGTTTTACTTTTATGTACAGATTGACTTATGCAGCTATGGCCAGATATGATGAAATCATATCACAGACCACAGCTGGTGTTGTATACATGATGTCAGGAAGAAAATATGCAGATATAGAGGTTCACCTTATGCCCTCATACATTATTGTGCCGGAAACAGGGGAACTTAAAAAGTGGGTTATGTTATGATTTTGGTTGTGAAAGATGAAGAGTCACTGTTTTTGACTGGTGGTTTTTTTTTTTTTTTTTTTTTTTTTTTTTTTTTTTTTTTTTTTTGCGTACGCCCGCTAATACTCGAGGCGAAATCTCAGGTTATTATTTTATGTCTAACCTGACATTGATTTTACGTGAGTATCCCTTTATTTCTTGTACAGAGACAGGTGTCCCTCGCCATTCAGGCAAATACTCGCCGATTTCGGAGGTACCCATTGCAGCTGGGTCGGCTCAGGAGCCGCCAGTCCCTGGTCAACGACACTCCTTCAAATGTCCTCGCCAGGTCTCGAGTTAATCCAGTCCAAATCCCGGTCGACGAAAAATCCTCAAATGCCGTCGCCCGGGTTTGATCCTGTATCACCCGGTCGCCAGAGCGGTGTTGTAACCACTACGCTAGCGCGGCTCCCACTGGTGGTTTTGAAATTAGTGTTAAGGTTATAATGACATCGGTTGCTTTGGTAATATTTAATAGTAGTAATAGTAGCCCCCTTCAGTCGTAACTAACGATGGGATGTGCCCCTGAGGTGATAGCCTTCAGCTGCTTTTTTCCCTGGTGTTTCTTTCAGCATCATCTTTTTTCTTCTGCTTGTTGTGAGCGCTTCTTTTCACCCAATCTGAGGTGGCGCTGTAGGGAGCATTGCCACTTGGTGGGATCGGCAGCTTCATCCTCCCAGGCTGCTGGATTTATGTCCAGTGCCCTCATGTCTCTCTTGCACACATCTTTGAACCTCAGCTGTGGTTGCCTGACTGTTCTTTTGCCATCTGCCAGTTGTCTGTAGAAGATATCTTTGATGATGCAACCATCTTCCAAGTGGCAGATATAGCCAAGTCTGCTGTGTCTAAGCAGTGTATACATGCTTTGCAGGCCAGCATATGACAGCACCTCAACATTTTTCACTTTGCCCTTCCACGAAATACCATATGTGGCATAGACACCGTAGATGGAGAGGGTATTGAACCTTCTTTCTTGCTTATATAAAATTATACACAAGGGAAAGTAAGACGAAAATTACCAAAAACATAAGGAAATTTAGTCACGGGTGAATTAAATTTTGTGATCAAGACTCGAGGGTGAATGACACTGAAATAGTTTAAGAAGCACTGACATACTGTATTTGATAGAATTATGATAACACTGGAGTTATTTGCTTTGACAAAACTGTTTGTAGTATTGGTGATCCAATTGACAGAGTCGCAGAGAAGATTGCAATGGTGGAGATGATAAAGAAAAGATCTACCGTATATACTCGAATATAAGTCGAGATATTTATTCCCATTTTGAACCTTAAAGAACGTACCCCCGACTTATAGTCAATTTAAAAAAAAACCAGATTCATGAAACCAGTCAGTGTAGCTGGTGCGGGTAAATCTTAAGAATGATTATCCTTTCAGGAACCGTCCTCCCGACGTCCTGCGGTAAGAGTGCATTAGACTTCAGGCTTGACACTCCTTAATACAATGGCCTGCTGAATACCTTCCAGGGTTGTCCTTGCATATTCCGTTTCAGGAATTAATATATATATTTTTATGTTTGGCCAGTCACACATAATCTCCCTGGCCCGCACCTCAGGTACTCAATAACAAGGCACAACTTCTTGGCACAATTCACAGCCATTTAATATACATATTACTCCATTGAGTATCATATGACATCTTAGCCTTTACTAGCACATGTCTCTACTGTCCTTGATTTTGCTCCTCACAGTTTTAATGGAACAGTCAACTTACGTGCCCAAGAATTTCCAATACACACTGCTAAGACTAAACTGACATTATACTGTTAGATGAAAGCATAAGGCAGTGATGGTAATCGATCTTGCAGGTGAAATATCAAAATGCCCAAAGGCAATTAACACATTTTTAAAGGCCGGTCCTACTGGACACATTCCATGCGTACTGGACAAACGACACAAGCAGACTCCTCGTTCGAGACGCTAGCTTGTCCCACATCGAAACTGCCGTCTGCCGATAATTCAGGGCAGAAGTCAAGACGTCACTTCCTGCAACCACGGGATACCGTGTGTAAACAATATATATCAGGAAGTGATCGACATGATATGATATTTACTCATATCATTTACTCCCCCCCCCCCCGGATTAAAATAATGAAAAGGAACTTTTCATTATTTTCATAGTACAATCTTACAAGGTCACTGGAGAAACCATGTGACAATATCCAAATACTCAACTGTCATCATTATGATAGCACCTAGAGGCGTGCTCCATAATCGACAATTTAACACACAAGGTGTGGTATTTAGTAATAACATACTAAACCCATTATCGTTAGCAGACGCTCTTTTGACACAAATGTGAGGTAACTAAATTAAATAGAAGGCAGTGAAGAAAAGTCAATATGTCAGTCATGGCACTCACACAGCATACCATGTCAACAAACGCCCTAAGTCGTGTCGGTATGTAAGTCTACCTATCTATGAAATGAGATGCATAATAGCAATCAAAGATAGAATAGAACATATGAGGCAGACAAGTTAAAATATAAGTGGGGACTGTGACAATATGTCAAAATAGTTATTAACATTTGTATGTATGCAATGTCATGTGGTGAATGACAATGTTAGTGAGATGTCATATGAAGATATATTACTTAATATCTATACATATGAAGGATATAAGTTATAATAAGTGGAAGCACCACTGTAATTCATTTGATATAATGATACATCAATGAACCAATGTAATGTATGAAGTGATAATAAAAATGGTCATGTTAGACCAAACACAGTTCTTCCTGTAGAAGTATTTAAAAGAACCAAAGTTTCAGTGAGTCATTAGTTTGCACATTAGTGATACATTATGCCGGAAAGGATTAGTTCATTGAAGAAAAAAATCCAATTTCCATCTATGTTGGTTGTCGATGTTTGTCTTCCATGCAATATCATATGCAACACCGATACTATTGTTCATTCTGTACCTGAGAATTTCATACATATGTGATGACGTGTCATTTGTTGGTTATGTCCCTTTTTGAACTTTGTAGTCAGTAATTTTAGTTACTTCCCTTTCTACACAATTTTTGAGATAGTCCATTCGTGCAAAAAGTTTTTTGAAAATGTAAGAAAGTATCTGAATTGCACCGACTTGGGTTGATATACTGCCAAAAGTCATTGTACACTGTGCATGAAGTAACAAAGTATTGTTCTTGAGCAATTGCTTTAGACATCATGTGACGAACGCTTGAATATATATATCTTAATTTTGGATGTACAGAAATTCATCATCATCATGTTGCTTGGCATAGTGTCTCCAGTTTTTCAAACGGTTTAAGTGCATGACGAAGCAATGTGGCTGTACTATTTGAAGTATGCAATATGAGTTAAAAGAAGGTATGTTCCTTAGTTCGTGATGCTACCTTTGCGAAATAATTCCTGACTTGTCCCAAAGGAAGTAGTGTTATTATTGAGCATCACAGTTGACTTGAAGCAGCATTTGCGGATACAACTGGCGATATTGGATGCTTCATACATCTGGATAGCACATCGGCCATCACGTTCAACTTTCCTGCGATGGGTTTAATCTGGTAATTGTAGGGTTGAAGGGCCAGTGAGGCACGCGCTGCTTTAGCATTCTTGAATCTCGCTGTTTTCAGGTAAGACAGTGCTCTCTGGTCTGTCTCGAGTGTGAAACTTGCACCAAGCAGGTAGCGTTGAAGTTTGGAGAAGCAGAACACAAGAGCCAGTAGCTCTCTCTCGATGACCGAGTAACGTTGCTCCGTCGGCGTTAGCTTCCTGCTAACATACAGTGTTGGATGTAAACAGCCTTTCCATTCTTGCAAAAGCACACCTCCAATTGACATGTTGGAAGCGTCTACTGTAAGAGTAAAATGTTTAGATGGATCAGGCAATCTCAATATAGGCAACTTGGAAAACAGACATTTTAATCTATTTAAGGCCACATTAACATCATGACTATAAACACACCTATTTTGGTGACTCCTTCTTCACCAGTGATGACAATACAGACGTATACTCTGCAAAATTAGGGATAAACTTACGATAAAAGTTTAGGAGCCCTAGAATACTTCTAACTTGTTTTTTGGTCTTAGGCATATCAAGGTTTAGAATCCTAGAGATAGTAGTATCCTCTGTTTTCAAAAAACCTCCTCCTACTTTATAACCTAAAAATGAAATCTCCTGAAATCCAATTTTAGTCTTAGATGGACGTGCAGATAGATTATGACGACGTAGAGTGGTAAGTAAGGATTGAATACCCTTCAAATGTTCATCCCATGATTGATGAAACAGACAAATGTCGTCAATGTAAGTAATAAGGTCGTCTCTGTCAGAGAAGAGTCGTCTCATCATGCGAACGAAGGTCGCAGGTGCGTTAACTAAACCAAAAGACATATAGTTAAATTGAAAGAGTCCTAATGGAGTTGCGAAAGCAGTATAAGGCTTGGATCGTTCCGTTAATGGTACTTGAAAATAGCCTTTAGATAGATCAAATTTAGAAAAAAATGTAGCTGTAGCTAGTCTATCTAATAAAGATTCCAACACGGGCATTGGTTCCGCGTCTTGGATGGTGACCGAATTTAGACGTCTAAAATCTATGCATATACGTATAGATTTGTCTTTTTTTCTGATCAAAACCATAGGAAAACTATAAGGGGAATGAGATGGAGAAATGACATTTAATTTCATCATCTGTTCTAGTTCCTCTTTAACCTGACATTGTAAATGTATAGGAATAGGGTAAGGTTTCAACTTAATGGGTTGAAAGTCTGTCAGAATGATATCATGTTCGATGATATCAGTGTGTCCTGGGACATCAGTAAGGACATCAGTAAAAGAACGTAAGATAGAAGTAACCTGTTCTTTCTGGGAAGAAGATAGAGTTGAAGATATATCAACATCCTTCCAACTTTCAGTAGACAAGTAGTGAAGACTAGGTAATACCAATAATGAGTCATTACCATCAGTCAAATCCGAATTTTCTTCTTGTATGACAGCCAAAGAAGAATGACGACAGACAGATTGATCAAGAGCCTCAAAGACTGGTCTCAGATATGGTGGACGTGTATGAAACTGCTGTAACATATTGATATGAAAAGTTTTCTCTTTTCCCTCTACTGAGACAATATAATCAACATCAGACAGTTTCTCCACAATCCTGTAAGGTCCTCTCCATGAGACTAATAATTTGTTATCTCTCCTGGGTAATAATACGTAAGCTTCATCACCAGGCCAAAGTTGGCGTAATTTACGGTTTTGGTTAATAAATAACCTCGCCCTAAGCTTTGCCTTTTCAGATGAACCTACTGCTATCTGGCATGCGTCTATTATTTTTTTCCTCAAATTGACCACATACTGATATGAGGTCTGAACCTCCGTGTTCATCTCAGCACCAATTAAAAGTTGTTTTAATATAGACATTGGGCCGCGTGGTCGGGCGCCAAAAACCAATTCAAATGGACTAAAGCCTGTATGTTCGTTTTTTATCTCCCGATAAGCAAATAATATAGCTGGCAGGACTCTGTCCCAATTTTGAGGATATTTAATTGTAACCTTATGTAGCATTTGCTTTAAAGATCTGTTGAGGACTTCTATTTTCCCATTCGACTGAGGATGGTATATTGAACTAAGGGATCTTTGAATCCCAAACATATCCATAACCTGTTTCATAGCATCTGAAACTAACTGAGTTCCTCTATCAGATAGGATGTTTTCAGGAAAGCCTATTCTACTGAAAATCAAAAATAATGCATCAGCAATATCTACTGTGGTGATGGTTTTTAAAGGAATAGCTTCTGGCCAGCGTGTGCACATATCTATGCAGGTCAACACATATTGATGACCTCTGGCTGATGTCACCTTTAAAGGGCCAATAATGTCAATGGCCATCTTTGCGAAGGGACGCAAAGAAATATCAGATGCTTGAATGGGCGCATCATGTTTTGGTTTTCTTGTTGCCACACTTTGGCAGATGGTCATGTACGACAAAATAATTTGACGTCTTTCGTAATTCCGGGCCAAAAAAAATATGACAAAACTCTTTGTTTTGTTCTAGCAACACCTAAGTGTCCTGCACATTCAATGTCATGTGCATGTCGTAAAATGAATGGTCGAAAACAAGCTGGTACCATAATTTGTTTCTTTAAGGAATTAGCAAATTGATAGTTTCTTACTAAAATTCCATTTTTGATAGTATACCAGTGTTTTGCACAGTCATCTATCATTACATCATTCAAATGAGCAATATGAAAATATTTTTTTAAGGAAATATCATCCTTCTGTCTTTGTATAAAGGTTTCCTTATCAATGAGCTCCATCTGAAATAAATTGTCATCATCATCATTCTCAACAATATTTATCTTAATATCATCATTATTTTCCTGTTGATAATGACTTATATCATCATCATTATTTTCCTTTTCTACTTCATCTTCTGAAGTGATATCTTCAGTTATATCTTCAGGTAACACATCAATGACTGGTTTGTGATGATCATTGTCCATGCGAGACTGAGCTCTGGTAGTCACAGCATTTGAACATAATAAATGTTGTCTTTCCCATATCTCAATATCTTCCTGTGTACATTCATGCAATTTAGGTATGTTTCCCATAATAATTCCAGCAATTGGATTGTCCAAGAGGCATACTAGTGTTCGTCCTGTGAAATAAGGTGTGTCCAAAAACACTTCTGCTGTGGGGTAATATTCCACAGTTCCACCAAAAGTTATGCATTTCACTTGTTTTTCTGTATAATCCACCTTATCAACCAAGGCCTTGCGCACTCCAACGGTGGTTGCCCCTGTGTCTCTGAGTAAAGATGCTAATTTATTATTGACAAAACCTCTGTTCAAGATCAATGAACCAGTACTTTCAAAAGATGACATGACTGGGAGAGGGTGTCCGCATAACAATCTTGGCACTCCTTGAGGCTGAAATAAAGAATTGCAATTAGTGCAGTTATCACTATTTGCTAAATCTACACTGCATGAATTTGCATGTGCTACAATATCATTATGGTTCTGATTATTATCATGAACAATGGCATTGGTACTTTCAGTGTTTCTTGATTGTCTGGAAGTATTGTTATGATAAGATCTTTTATTTGCATTTTGATCATTTCCTCTATAAAATGATTTCTGACCTCTATTTGCTTTTGAGTTATAATCTCCTTTATTTTGCCAGTTATTGGACTTAAATGAGGTTTGTGGATAAAAATTATCCTCCTGATATGAATTCCAATGTCTTTGAGGTTGGTACTTGTTAAAATTGTATCTACCTCTATTTTGACTGTAATTATGTGATGGTTTAAATCTTTGATTCCTATCCATGCTGTTAGATCTATACCTAGGTGCATTTTCTTGGAATGATCTGGCCGATGCAGCCGGTAATGAGTCTCTTACATTGTTTTTGCTCAGTACTCTATTAGGATGAGCAACTTGATATTGACGTCCTAAGGTTTGTAATTTAGTCAGGTTCTCTGGTTTTCTTTCCTGCAGGAATGCAAGAAAATCAGAACTAATAGATGACAAAACCTTGTCTCTTAGAATCAAATCTGACAAACCCTCAAAAGTTTTTTCAGTTTTGGATAGTTCAATCCATCTAGAAAAATTCAGTTTAACAGCTGAAATAAATTCAGTGAAATCTTTTCCAGAATCAGGGTACAAAGATCGAAATTTCTGACAATAGCCCTCATCATCCAATTGATACCTCTGCAATAAAATGACCTTAACAGCTTCATAATCCTTTCTAATCTGGTCATCCAAAGTGGAGACTACAGTTAATTGTTCACCAACCAATAAGTTCATAAGTCTACATGTCCATGTAGATTTGTCAATCCTATATTCTTCACAATAAGTTTCAAACCTATTTAGGAAGCATGAAATGTCATCTATGGATGCGTTAAATTTTGGCAAATTAATCCTTATGGCAGTAGTATGATCTTTACTTTTATCTTCACCTACCCCAGGATGCAACAGTGGTTGTTGTAATTTTAATTTTTCCAGTTCAATCTCAGCTAACCTTATAGCTTGTTGAGATTTACTCTCTTCTTGATCTCTAGTATAGGCTAATTTTTCTCTTTCAAGAGCCAACTCTTCTGATCTCCTTTTTTCCTCCCATTCTTTTTCACGGAGCTCTTCTTGTCTCCTTTTTTCAGCCAATTCAATTTCTTTTTCTTGTTTGTGAAGTTCCTCTTGTCTCTTTTTTTCTGCCAATTCCTCTTTGCGAAGTTCTTCTTGTCTGTTTACTTCTTTATCAATAAAAGCTTGCAAAGCTGGACCCTCCAAATTAAGTTCTTTTCCAATCTTCAATAAATCCTTTAATGAAGTCATGGTTGCTTATTTTTGTGTTTATCAATAATACACAATATTTTAACTTTTATATATATGAATATGTCAGCTATATTCAATATTCACTCCACCAATCTCAGATCAATTTATACTTGCAATAGTAGATGTATCCAGCTAAACAATATGGAGTAATGAAAAAAAATAGAACCACAACAAGTGAGAACAGCAAGACAGGGTTAGAGAACAAAGCAAGGGACAAAGGAATAACTATAAAATATATATGAATTAATTTAGAGCAACTAAAGGAAATACAAATGGGTCGAAAATGGGTACAAACTCTGGAATAACTATAAAATATATATGAATTAATTTAAAATAATGCTCTATTACACATAGACAAGACAAGACGCATATCACAACAATTATGACATCTATGAAGTAAATGATAGTAAGATGAGGCTAGACAATATTACAAACAATAATGCAACAAACTAAATAAAATATAACAATGACAGTACTTATGAGAACAAACAATAAATAAACATGACTACACAGCTAACAAAAATGGATCTGTTAAATTCAATAGAGGCAAACTTTTATACAACCAGCAGAGTATGCTGGGTCCTCTATCTGAATCACACAGATACTGCCTTATAGAACGCTTGATTTGCTCATTCGACCTAGCTTTCGCGGTATTGAATGATCACAAACCAAGTCCCTTCCAACCAGCCCGCTAGTTACAAAATCAAAAACACGTAATGAAAACACATATATGGCGAAGTCAGAGATCAGGCAAACAGATTATATTTACAGCCACGCTGCATGTAACAATAAATAGACTTATCTGTTGCCGAGAAACCACTCCTTCTTGAGACTTCGACAAGCAAAGGAGGTAGCGATGATTGAAGCCTAGTATCTGGTTAGGTTTAGAATGGCTTCATGCTGACATCGAAGGACATCGATATGGTCCATGATTTTTGATATAATATTTGCTTCTTGAATGAAGATAGTCAGTTCCTATGACTTCTGTGTAATAATAGGTCACTTTAATAACTTAGTGACAGCTTGAGGCACATTTATAATGATGGAAATCCCTTCCATTTATTAAAACAGTCTGGCAGACGATGCGTGCCGCCATTTTGAAAAAATAGTCCCGATTCATTAGGCGCTGTTAGGCATCCAATGGCTTTGGCCCCCAGAAACTGGTGCGGGTAAATCTTAAGAATGATTATCCTTTCAGGAACCGTCCTCCCGACGTCCTGCGGTAAGAGTGCATTAGACTTCAGGCTTGACACTCCTTAATACAATGGCCTGCTGAATACCTTCCAGGGTTGTCCTTGCATATTCCGTTTCAGGAATTAATATATATATTTTTATGTTTGGCCAGTCACACATAATCTCCCTGGCCCGCACCTCAGGTACTCAATAACAAGGCACAACTTCTTGGCACAATTCACATCCATTTAATATACATATTACTCCATTGAGTATCATATGACATCTTAGCCTTTACTAGCACATGTCTCTACTGTCCTTGATTTTGCTCCTCACAGTTTTAATGGAACAGTCAACTTACGTGCCCAAGAATTTCCAATACACACTGCTAAGACTAAACTGACATTATACTGTTAGATGAAAGCATAAGGCAGTGATGGTAATCGATCTTGCAGGTAAAATATCAAAATGCCCAAAGGCAATTAACACATTTTTAAAGGCCGGTCCTACTGGACACATTCCGTGCGTACTGGACAAACGACACAAGCAGACTCCTCGTTCGAGACGCTAGCTCGTCCCACATCGAAACTGCCGTCTGCCGATAATTCAGGGCAGAAGTCAAGACGTCACTTCCTGCAACCACGGGATACCGTGTGTAAACAATATATATCAGGAAGTGATCAACATGATATGATATTTACTCATATCAGTAGCCCTCCGCCTTCCTGTGCATAGTGGTATCCTTCACATATAAACTTGCTGCTTCATTAAGTGTTTTTAGTAAAACATGTTAAGTAATAAATATTTGAATTCCTAAGTCATAAATTTCAACTGGAGTACGCTTTGTTGACCAGCCTCCTTTGTTTGATCTATTATCAGTACTATTACTTCTTTCACTAAATTCACTTTTGTCAGTGTCACTGCCGTAGTCTAAATCGGGCCCTTATTCAATATCCACATCAGATTCGGCAGCACCGTTAGCGTCCTGATAAAATAACAAGTCACTTCTCAGACTCCAGAGCAAATATTTGACCTGGAAAGCCATGGCTTTAATAAAATCATGAAAAATCATATCAATTGATTTTTTCTTAAAAATTCAGAAAATGGAAGCTTTAGATATACCAGAAATCTATTTATAACTCAGGTCTTGCTAAATACTGTGATCTTGTTGCTACTTGGCAATGACCAACAACAGTATTTAGACTTTCTAGGTGAGCAATTTCAGACGAAAAGGGAAATGGTTAAGCTGTAAGTGATAGAATTTGGCGAAAGCAACGGAAATTCAAATGCTATGCGGGATATCAGAATCTACCAAAAACTTGTTCAGCGTATAATTGGGTCATTCATTTTGGAAGCTCTTTAAGTCCTGAAGCTCTAGGTGTTGACTTATAGTCTGATCAACCTATACTTGAGTATATACAGTAAAAAGCTTGTGAACTCTTATTTATTAGTTCAGTTCTTTGTTGCTGACAAGATGTGAATGTCGATGTGAAATGCTTTTTTTTTTTAAATTTTGAAAGCTTTCTTTTTTTATTTAAAAGTATTCAATTAATTTACATTTTTATTAAGTTGTCTGTATTCAAAATATTTGTCACAGCTATAGAAATCACTAATATAGAAATCACTAAATACAGTTGCATATTATGTCACTAAGTATTAATGCCAACTTGCTCCCTACACACAAACATATGCATGCATGCACAGATATATGATACATGCAAACATGTAAGTGATGTTAGCATTTCAGTCACACATTTAAAAAAAAAATAACTTGTCCAGTTGTAAAATGTAAATACATTTATATATTTATGCAGGGATGTGAGGATGTTGCTCTTAAATTTGGGCTCACTGAATGTCACAAGTGAGAAGAATAAAGCGATGCCTATTGGGGCTCAGGTAGGGAATCACCTGGAGCAATTTTACATCTCCAATCAATGTGCACTTAGCATGATTGTAACATATCCACCCCTCTTGAGTTCGTGTACTTTCATAATTACAATTACACTTGAAAATTTACGTTGTGACTTGACCTAAATCAGTCAGGACTAAGTAAATAGGACAAGACAACATTATTCTCATTTTTCCTAGTTCCTATTTGCATATACGCGAGTGATAATTTAAATATTACATACATAGTATTTATTGGGTTCTGTTCTCCCAAGGCACTTACTTGGGGTTAACAGTTAATGCCTGATATGCATTTACAGCTAACAACTGTAGAGTGTTGTGTATGATATAAAGATCAGTAGATCAAAAACTATGCAGATTAACTCATTCTAACCCATGAGCCATATGGTGTGCCACGTTGCTCTACAGAATTACCAACAGGCCATATAGTGTGCCTGCTTGGTATAAGTCCAAAATTGAACTAACAATTCCAATACACCTGGCCACAAGCTGACTGAAATCATGTAAACACTTTCTGTGGACCACATGTTTTTAAACTGATCAAGAAAGGTACATTGTGCCGCTCTATTTATGCATATTTTAATCATGTAGTAATGTTGCTAGGTAGTTTGATTAAATACAGTGTAGTCATAGGCATCACAGTCATAGACTATCAACTGATCAACCAAAACAGATTATTTCTAAATGAATTTATGACATTGATTGTGATAATAGCCTATTTTGATTCAGAGAATGATGTTTGACAAATTTCGTGGCCTAATATTTAAAAGTATTAAATTAATTAAATGGAGTGGTACATAAATAGTTTGGTGGAATTCTAGTTCAGTAATATGTGACTTCACACCAACAACAACAAATAATAAAAATTAGAATTGTAATTTTTTTGTGATAAAACTTCTTGGATTAATTTTCACCTAGATATGCATTTAAAAGTTGGAGCTTTTACTGCCAAGGAATTAAGAGGAGCTGAAATATTCATGTTTAGGTGCACAATTTTACTAAAATTTTAAAAAATAATTTAAAAAATTGTCTTTACATGTCACAAGATGTGATTTTTTTACATCATTTTAGTACTCACTGCTTGTTACAACAAGTTTCAGCCAATTTCCTAAAGTTTGATGCATAATATTTGTCTACTAAATCAAGCTGTTTGTCTGCTGCGTGTCTTTAGAACATCTCTTAAAGAAAAAAATTGCATTCTCTTTGGGGCCTGAGTAAAACTGAAAAACAGCCTGGGATAGAAAGAGTTAACTTAATAGAACAACATTTACACATCAGCATTGAGAGTCACAAAAGATATAACAGTATTCATTCATTACCCTTAATGTTTTTGGGGGGCATAAGTCTTCTGACAGGTAGCAGCAAAAATATCCAAGGACTGTGAGAAACAAGGTGGAAGGGAGTAGAAAGCTTCAACTATTAAATGGAGAAATGGTGCTGTCCTCAGGACATGAAGAAAGCTCACACCTTAGTGAAGGAGTGGTTCTAATGCTGTAATGCGAAACATAGAAAGCACTCATGGAATGAGAAGCAATGGAACCCAGAATAATATCAGCAAATTTCAAAGCAGCCAAAAAGAAATAACCTTAAAAATCATCCAGTGTTATGCACCAACCAATGACGAAGAAAAAATTAGTGGAAGAAGAATTTTACACCAGACTTCAAAATATATATTCTAGACAGAGAAGATGGGTGACCTAAATGCAAAGATAGGAACAGACAACAGCAGATTTGAAGAAATAATGAGAAAACATGGGTTAGGAACAATGGACAAGACTGGGAAACTATTCATAAACTTCTGTGCTACAAATCAGCTGGTTATGGGAGGGAGCATGGTCGACATAAAAAACACATAAAACAACATGGGTATCACAAGACCATAGCATAGAAAATCAGACTGATCATATATGCATAAACAAGAAGATTAGATCATCATTGTATGATGTAAACATATGTAGAGGTGCAAATGGGGCATCAGATTTCCATCTTGTTGCCAAAATAAAGATGAAAATAAAGTGTTATACAAAGTACAAAGCTATAGACAACAGTTTAATGTAGGATATCTTAGAGACAAAGTTAACATCACAATTTCAACAAATACTAAGTGCTCCAACAGCTGGAAGATGTAGCGAATACACAAGACCAGTGACAAAGAGGAAAAATATATGGAATGAGACATGTGGAGAAGTATTTGGATAAAAGATGATGCCAACACAATGCATGGGTAACAATAAAAACCATCAGTATGATTAAAAAAAAAAAGCAAGTTTAAACAAAAGCAACACCAGAAGTTCCAAAACCAAGGCTCATGAAGTGTACTATGGAGCAAACAAGGTGGTGAGAAGAAACATCAAAAGAGATGAGAGGAAATACATTGAGGAGAGTTGGCAAAATGGGCAGAGGAAGCTGTAGCCAAAGGAAATATAAGAGACTTGTACAACAGCATGAAGCTAACAGGGAAATACATGCAAGCAAATGGCCTCATCAAAGACAGGAATGGAAAACTGTTTAGCAAAATACAGGAGCAAATGAAGAGGTGGATATAACATTTTAAGGACCTCAGACCAGCTCCACAAACTCTCCTAGACATCCAGCTAGCAGAAGAGGAGCTACAAATTAATTGTGAATGACCAAGTATGAAAAAAAAAAGAACACCATTAACTCTTAGTATCCGGCAAGCCCCGTGAAGTGGCGCGGGTTTAGTACCAATTTTACGGCTCGCCAGTTTAAGTGGCGCGCGACGGTAATGATAGCTAAACTAGCGCGTAAAAACGCGGATTTAGCTCCCGTATAGTAAGAGTTAAGCTCCTAAAAGATGGAAAAGCAGACAACCCAGATGGCTTTCCATCAGAGGCCATCAAAGCAGATATTGACATCTCTACATAGATATTATACAAATTTCTTGATTAAGTCTGGTAGAGAGAAGTAATTCCAGCAGAATGGAAGGAAGGATATCAGGTTAAATTCCACTTGTAGCGAGATTTCCAAGAGTACACAAATTAAAGAAGAATAATGTTACTATCAGTGCCAGCTACAAGAACTGGTCACAGCAGTGAAAATGATGAGGAGGAGATGGAGAAACCTTGAGCTGATGGCACACGACAGGAAAACTACATATATTTTTTGTTAAAGCCTATGCTCATTGGGGACCTTTGTTGTTGTTTAACTAGGGCTGCGGAGCTTCTCGCTCTTTAGCTGCCAATACCAAGTTGAAGACTCCTTGGTATTATCTACACTGTAGATCTAGGCTTTTCCTGTGGCTTTTCTGCCATTCTGAAATGTGTTGAGTTGAAGTCATGAGCTCCAGCTTGGCTTGCATTTAAAGGATTGTCACATCTGGTCCCAAGCTAGGAGTAAGAAGTGTGTGGCATACTGTGTATTCCCTGCCATCCAAGGGGGCTCTCCAACTATTCAGAGCTAAAATACTGTACTATGGTTCTGGCTCTCCTGAGGAATTGTCACGTCCTGCACAGAGCCACTTCTCAACTTCCTCTGCCTATCACTGGTTCCACAGAGATCCTTCTGCATGCAGTGAACCAAGTCAAAGCCAAAGAATTATGCCTGGGGCTCAAGTGACTTCTCCAAGCTTAGTGTGCAATGCTGGGTTCTCAACATATTTCACCACAGGGGGAATCCCTGGAAGTATGTGGATGATTTCAAGAGTCAGTGAGAATGTAATTAGCCTCACAGACATAGGTTCACTTCCACGTCGATATATTGTAGCATTGTGCATAAGCTGGTGGTCATATAAGGATGACTCCAGATATGCCTCCATGCGTACATTGGGAACCTGAAAGGGTAATGAATGAATGAACACTCCACATGATAATGAATTTTTCATAATCAGAATGTACTGATATCTTCCGTCAGTATTTTGTATGTTATAGTTAGATCCTTTACACTGAGGTTTACTGTATATATCCTCCTTATTTTTCAGTTGTCACCAAAAGAGCTGGCAAATTATGCTTATGACAAGTTTAATGTTAGTCTTGAAAACGTGCAGTTACTTTTTGTGCAGCCGGGTAAGCCAGTCTTTGCATTTGGGCCTGTTTTATTTTTTCCTTCCTTAATTGTTACTGTGTAACAGAAGCATAGTGCAAATCAGTTGATTGATGCAGAAGAGTTCAGAATCTCATTTCTTTGAATAACTAATATCATATATATATATTATTATTTTGTACTTTTAGCTAGCATATGAAAGTATTTTTTAACAACTGCTTTGTAATCACTTCCCTTTTTACAATAAAATCATTATATGTACCATTTTATTAATAACATAACATCAGTGTCATACTTACTTAGTGGTTCCTCTTCTATCATGAGGTGTAGAGGTTTGGAAGAGAGAGCGCCATACTATCCTATCTGCTGTCTTCCTCCTGGCTTGGTTCCATTATAGTGCTCAGTCCTTCAAAGATTGTCTAATGTTGTCCTCCCAGTGGACCTTGGTCATCCTGGAGGTCTGGATCCCTGACTTTTAGTTTCCCATGCTTGTCATGATAGCTGATCGTCTCCCATTTTGCAGACATGGCCAAACCATCTCAGTTGGGACTGTTCTACTTGGGTCTGCAGGAGTTAGGTTTTTAGGCCTTGACGTATCGTCTGGTTGCGGACCATGTCTCTTGTTACTTCAACCACCTTCCTCAGATACCTCATTTCTGAGGTTTGGAGCTGGCTTTTGTGGGTTGTAGTCATTGCCCATGACTCACATCCATACGTCAAGACTGGGAAATGGGTGGAGCGGTATACGGCCATCTTTGTCTTCTTACCAACTTCTCTTTTGCTGTGGAATCCTCAATTTATGGCCTGAAAAAGTTTCCAGCTGCTGCTCTTGGGGTAGCCACCTCTTCTTTGATGCCTCCCTTCCGGTCTATGATGGCTCCGAGGTATTAAAAGTGGTTGACCTGCTCCAGGACCTGTCCTCCCAGCTTAATCGGATGCCTTCTTTCCTCTCGTGATATCGCCATGATTTTTGTTTTAGAGCTGCTTATGACCATCCCTTTCTTCTCCAGCACTTCCTTCCAGACTTGCAGGTTGGATTGAAGATGTGCCTCTGATTTAGCTATCAGGGCAACATTGCAACATCATCACCAAATTCCAGCTCTGAAATACGGACCTGTCTCATCTTCCAGTACCCACTGAATACTTTCTTGTCCTCTTCTTACATGCCTTGATGACATCATCCATGAAGAGTATGAAAAGATAAGGTGACAGGATATCACCTTGTCTTACACCAGTGATGGTCCTGAATTCTTCTGACTTAATGGTTTGCCGTCTTCATGTAATTTCTGCAAGACTTGTAGAAGCTCTGTAAAGTGTCATTAGTTTTGAAAATGTTATGATTTCCAACAGGGGATACCTGGAAGGATGAGACCCAGGCTGTCGGTTCCCCTCTGTACATTTTGCGTCCAATGTCCATGCAACTGTTGGTAGAAAAATGTCTGTTCACAAGTGACCCCAACTTCCCACAGTAAGTTCTCTTTATGTATTTAATGTACTAGTTTAGTTCCCTCGCTTTGAAAGTTATACCTGACATATTCCGTATACTTGAATTTTAAAAGTGGAAGGTTTCATTATCAGGGTCTGCTACCAATATAATGTGTGTAATTGCACATCATCCTCAGTATTGCTTTTCCTAGGCAGATTTTAAGTTTTACCTAGGCTGCAAAATAAATTCCTGTTTTTTTTTTGTACAATGATGTTGCACACATTGGATTGAGTCCTGTTAGTTAAATTGAATTGTAGACCACTAGATAACAATTGTATATAAATATATGCACCAACAGCAGGTAGTAAAGAAGAAGAAAAAGACACATTCTATCTAAAAAGAACTTGATATGCCAGTGGTGCGTTGTTAATCTTATGAGACAACTATTGTACTTAGAGACTTCAAATCAAAAGTTGAAAATGAAAAAGTGGATGATGTGAGTGGTAGTAATGGTCTGGGGAAAAAATGAGAGGTGACAGACTAATAGAGTGCATAATATGTTAGTAGGAAACATGGCTCAAACAGCATCCTAGATGCCTTTATGACATGGAAAAGCCCAGGAAATAATGTTGATAATCATATAGACTATACATTAATGTGCAAGAAATTAAAAAACAGTTTGAAATCTGTGAAAACTAGGCCAGGAGCACATGGCAACAGCGACCATATACTAGTAATAGGAAAACTTAGAATAAAATTGAATAAAGTAAAGCGGCTTAAAAGAAATATAAAGTTAGACATTTCTTCTTCTTCAAGTACCATGCTGGTGGCATAGGCAATGATTACTTTCCACAACTTCCTGTCTCTCCACAATTTCCTGTCTCTCTACAACTTCCTGTCTCTATTACTATTTATCAGTTCTGTTGTTGACTTCTTTAAATGCCATGATGTCAAACTATCAAGTATCTTCTCTCTTTATTGTTGTTTATCTCTTTTTCTTTCAATCTTTTCTGTTGTTACGATATATTCCAGCTTTCTTTCCCTTAACATGTCCAAAGGAAATGGATTGCTTCCTTCTAACAAGGAATAAGCTTCCTTTATGCATTGGCCTGCTTCAGGACATCCTCATTATTCTTATTAGCTGTCTATGGTATTTTTAACATTCTTCGGTAAAACTACATCTCTGTGGTCTCTAGGGTTTTTCCTCATTGTTGACTAAATGGCCATGACATGCTTCCATATGTCAGGATTGTTTCTAAAATAACACTCAAGAACTCTCTTCTTATTTCCATTGACAAAGAACTATTACATAAAATACTTTTCATTTTACAGAATGCTGTTTTTGCCTTGGCTGTTCTGCTGTTTCCTTCTGAGATGCATCTTCCATCCTCTGTTATTAACCTGCCTAGGTATTTGAATTCAATTACTTGTTCCAAAACTGTTCCATATTCTTTGAAAGGGCATTCTGGATAAGTCATTTTCTTTGAAATTACCATTACTTCTGTCTTTTTGTTATTAATGATAAGACCTTTATTTTCACTTTCTGTCACTTTTGTATCATTTCCTGCAGCTACTTTTCACTTTTAGCTACTAAAAAGTGTACTGTCACAAAGGGGCTTTAATTAGAGTCTGAGTACAAAGACAAGACACCAGTTTGAGAAAGTCTGAGAAGATAGATTAAGATGAGAATACAGTGAATGTGGAAGGATGAGACATAGCTTCGAGGGTGAGAACCTAGATTGACTCTCCCTCTCCACTTGTGACTTAAGTACTAGCTACTGTCTCACCACCTCTGACTACCAGAAAGGAGATAAGGTTTCACTAAATTATCCACAGACACCACTATACAGTAAAAGCATACAAGTACAGTATAGTTAAAGATAAACTGATTCAGTGTACATTTTATAGTTTATTAAACAACAAATCAGTATCACAGCAAACAAATAATAATGTGTGAGTTCGCACAACCTGGAAAAAAGAACAAATCAAGTGAAAGACACAATATAAAAATTACCACACTCTCTTTCACACCTGGTCGCAACAACTAAGGATAAAGAGATATACTGGGTGGGGGGTCTCCAAGTAAGAGCCACCCCTCCTGACTACACTACTGTTACTAACTAACACACTGTCCCACTGAAGATGTATAAACTAAATGACTACACTGTCTCATAGGCGCTCTGTGCGGTCCTGCACTCCTAACTAATACACCACCAGAAATGCTACGCTAATTGATTTTGCAGCGCTAACTCAGATGCTGTCCTCTAAGTATTTCTATCTGACCCTACTGTTCCTCGCTAAACTCCTTTCTTTCTCCTCTGTCCTGGTTCAGTGCCTCTCTGACGCTACCGTCTTTGTCTGAGGCTCTGAGGAGTTGCTTCTTCGTCATGCACCTCCTCTTGTTAGCATTTAGAAAGGTATGTTTTCCCTCTCTCCTTTCCCGAATACTGATGAAGAGGGCCTTGGTAATTTGATATAAATTTAATTTCCTAAGGCTGTAGATGTTATCACTGCTGATGACACTCAATTCTGCAAACCGCCGAGTTAACCCGCTTTGGGTTTAGGCCTACTGCTTTATTGTGGCAGTATGTAAACAACACCCGGCAACGTAGCCTGTTTTTGGTGTTGGCCTTTACGAGCTAAGAGCTCCTTTTTAAAGACCAGTTCCCGTTGAGGGATGTTTCCTCACTGCAAGAGAACTTCACAGTTAAGAGCTCGTAGTTAGAGACCAGTTCCCGCTGAGGTATGTTTCTTCACTGCAAGAGAACTTCTCATTCCTTTCAGTGTTGCAGACATAACTGGGCGCCCGGTACAAGCGCGTACCCAGTATTCTTCAATTTCACTGATGTCTCGTGCCTCCTCTCTAGAAGTCAAAGTCCATTGTAGGCTTAGGGCTATCTACAACCTCCCCACCGTGAAACGCTGTAAAACAAAAATAACAACATCTATACAACAATTCATAATTACCTAATACATAACACATTAACACCCAAAATTCATCTACACCCTGGTGTCCCTAAATTAATAAATCTCCCCTACACACAAGCTATGCACAAGAAATAAAACAGATATTTCTGCCAAGGGTCCGGCTAATTTACAGCTCCCTCCTATCTCTCTCCCGCACCAATTTCTTGCTGTCTGTTACGTTACCCAGATGCTGGCTGACCTGAATCTTTTGTGTGCATCGCTTCACTGAAGCTAAAATCCCCTGTACTGAATAATTTCCCAGCCTTATTTTTCTTAAAGACTGCCCCGGGAAGGTTATCAATTTAACAAAATTATTTAACACACACATACATACACCATCTATGTTAATATTAAATCCCCTTCACCCCTTGTCTTCTGACTACAAGACCAAATAGCACAACTATTAACACACAAACCACACCCACGTATATTCACTACAAATTATCATAATCAAATGCGGTTACACGGACCTCATTATTACATTACACCGAGCTCTCATCTAACTTAGCATCTAACTTCATACAGTTAGTTATCTCAAAACCTGCTCCACTAATCATAGATACTGCTAAAATTATAGACAAAACTTACACTACACTGGCTCTAGTTTTGTATGTCAGCAATTGATGGCAACTCCTGACTAATAAAAATTAACTTTAATCCCAGAAGAAAGCTTACTCTAAAGTGCTAAAATCCTATAGAAAAAAACTTCCTACATGATATTAATTATTGAACATACCCAACTTTACAGAATTTCCCGGACCGAGCAGACTGCAAATGGTGCTTATTCACAGCTGAAAATTCTTGGACTAGTGAGCAATAAATACTTTTGGTGCTTCTTATATATATGCTAATAGGCTGATGCAATACAGACGCGGTGAGTCATTGCATCTGGCATCATCTATCAGGAACTGCTTCTACCCAACCTTTGACCTACTGTCATACCTGCACATAAATTAAATCTAAACCCCACCAATCATATCATAAGCTTACCTCTGACTCAGTGTTGACCGAGCAAATCGCAAAATTATTTCTGCTCACTTGCCGAAATAATACGTAATATTCTGTAACCCTCTGACCTTCTATCTACTAGAATAATTTACTGGTTCTGCGTTAACCTGGGTCGTGCTTTCCCCCATCCCTACAAATAAAAGGGTTGGTGAAGGTTGTCTGAGTAATCCTAACATCAAAAAAATAACCCAGAATTAATAACTAATGACCTCGACCGCCTAATAATAATTAAAGAACACAAATAATTACATGGAACAAAAAAATGGGGTGAGTTGAAAATAAAACTAACAGTAACTCATCACACGTACCTCAAGTTGTTTATGATATGTCCAGCTATAGTCCTGGCATGTCTTCTATGGATCTCATTAAATTTTCATTGTCCAGATTGAACAGATCCAGTGGCAAAACTCATCCCTGTCTAACACCATTTTTTCACCTGTTCAAATGTTCCTATATGTCTACTACTTCTTATAGTTGCTGTTTGTTGCCAGTACATTTTCTTTATTATCCTCAGGTCTTTACCATCAATGTTCATTCTTTCTAACATTTTGATAATTTCCTCTTGATTCTTACTTACTTACTTAGTCGTTCCCCTTCTACCGTGAGGTGTTGAGGTTTGGAAGAGAGAGCGCCAGACTATCCTATCGGCTGTCTTCCTCCTGGCCTGGTTCCATTCTAGTCCTCGGTCCTTCAAAGATTGTCTAATGTTGTCCTCCCAGCGGACTCTGGGTCATCCTGGGGGTCTGGATCCTTGGGTCTTTGTTTCCCATGCTTGTCGTGGTAGCCGATCTTCTCCCATTATGCAGACATGGCCAAACCATCTTAGTTGGGACTGTTCTACTTGGGTCTGCAGGGGGTGGGATTTAAGGCCTTGACGTATCGTCTGGTTGCGTACCATGTCTCTTCTTGTTACTTCAACCACCTTCCTCAGATACCTCATTTCTGAGGTTTGGATCTGGCTTTTGTGGGTTGTAGTCATTGCCCATGACTCGCATCCATATGTCAAGACTAAGACATAGGTAGAGCGGTATACAGCAATCTTCGTTTTCTTACCAACCTCTCTCTTGCTGAGGAATCCTTGATTTATGGCCTGAAAAAGTCTCCCAGTTGCTGCTTTTCGAGTGGCCAACTCTTCTTTGATGCCTCCTTTCGGTCAATAATAGCTCCAAGGTATTTAAAGTGGTCTACCTGCTCCAGGACCTGTTCTCCCAGCTTCATCTGATGTCTTCTTTCTTCTTGTGATATCACCATGGATTTTGTTTTAGAGCTGCTTATGACCATCCCTCTCTTCTCCAGCTCTTCCTTCCAGACTTGCAGGTTGAATTGGAGATGTGCCTCTGATTTAGCAATCAGGGCAACATCATCAGCAAATGCCAGCTCTGAAATACAGACCTGTCTCATCTTCCAGTACCCCACTGAATATTTTCTTGTTCTCTCCTTACAAGCCTTAATGACATCATCTATGAGGAGTATGAAAAGGTAAGGTGACAGGATATCACCTTGTCTTACACCAGTGGTGGTCCTGAACTCTTCTGACTTATGGTTTGCTGTCCTCACATAATTTCTGCAAGACTTGTAGAAGCTCTGTATAGCATGAATCAGAGGTGCTGGAATGTTCTTCCTTGCCAAACAATCCCAAAGTTTGCTCCAGGGGACCCTGTCAAACGCCTTTTCCAGATCTATGAAACAAAGATAGATCTCACTCTTATACTGAAGGGCCTTTTCACTCAGCTGTCTGAGTGTGAAGATTAGGTCTTGAGTACTTCGGTTCGCTCAGAATCCGCACTGGACCTCATCCAGTTGTGGCTCAGCTAGGCGTCGGAGTCTCTGCTCTAGGATTCTAGAGTAGATTTTACCAGGGACACTGAGAAGGGATATGCCTCTATGGTTTCCACACTGTCGATTGTCACCCTTTTTGAAAATTGGTGTTATGATGGCAATCTCCCAATCCTTTGGTATGGTCTTGTTGTACCACGCTGCCTGTAGAACCCTTAACAGTAATAGGTCGCCTGATGCCCCCATGTACTTAACCATTTCTGGTGTTATACCATCATGCCCTGCTGCTTTGCCCATCTTGATTTTCTCCAGTGCTGCCTTCAGTTCTTCCATCATTATGTCATCTTCACCATCATTGGTTTTCTCTTCTGTGCTAGTGGTTATCATTTCTGATGCTTCACCATGCTCATCACCCAGGAGTTCTGAGAAATATTCTTTCCATCTTTCCATTACTTCCTTCGGGCCAGTAAGCAATTTGTCATGCTTGTCCTTTATAAATTTGAGAGGGCACTGTTTTTCCTTCCTCATGTTCTTTAGGGTCTTATAGAACAATTTCTGGTTTTCTTGTGCATCTTTTTCTAGCTTTTCTCCAAATTCTTCCCAGGACTTCTGTTTTGCTGCTAGCACTTTGTTCTTTGCTTCTGTTCTGAGTGTCACATATTCTCTATATTTTTCCATCTGTCCTGTTGAGTTTTTAGCTCCTAAGTATTGTTTCCATGCCATTTTCTTCTCTCTTATTTTCTCTTTGACTTCCTCTGTCCACCAAGGTGTCCTCTTTCTCTTGTTCCCAAGTCGGACTTCACCGCATGCTTCTGCTGCAGCTGTCTTTATGATATCCTTGAATTTATTCCAGAGGGTTTCCAAGTCATCAGGTCGTTCTTCTGTGTTGCTCACCGCTGCAGCAATAAGCCCCTGATATCTGGTCTTAATTTCTGGCTCTTTCAGCTTGTAGGTCCTAATGCTCATTTCTCCCACTCGTTTACTTGGTTTCTTGCGTGATGTTGGGCAGTTCCTAGGCTGAGCAACTCTTTCAGTTGTTCTTTTGATTGTTAGCAGGTAGTGATCACTTCCAATCTCTGGCCCCCTCCAGACTCTAGCATCCCGGACATATTTGAATGAGCTTCTCCTAACAATGGCATAGTCGATCACTGACTTCTCATTCTTGGTTGGTTCACATCTAGTGTATGCATGTATGCGCTTATGGGGGAACTTTGTGTTTGTGATGATCAGATTCTGCTCACTGCAGAATCTAAGGAGTCGCTTTCCATTGTCATTGAGAGTATCTTCTCCATATCTTCTGATAACTCCACCCCATCTAGCATGGTCATTTCCAACTCTGGCATTAAAATCTCCGAGCATGATAACCTCATCTAGGCAGTCATCCACTGTCCTTTGAAGCAGCTCGAAGAATTCCTCCTTGACCTCTGCTCTCTCATCCTCATTTGGCCCATACACTATGACCAGGTTGACTATGGTTTCTCCTTCTTTTAGTTTTACAACCATAATGCGCTCCGAGACAAAGTTCCATCCCTTGATACTGTCGTAGATTTTGATAGGGGAATTAAGACTTGGGTTGGTCCCTTCTGAATAGATTAGAATGAGTGATAGCCACAGTGAGATTTGATAATAGAAATAGAGTTCCACGAGTGAGATGGTATAAATTTATAGAGGCTGTCCCGGAAATCGAGAATCTTCTCTCTTTCCACCTATCTTCTACAACAGATCCAGAGGAGTCAGACAGTCTATAAAAAAAATTATGTATATATTAATATATCTCAATCCACTCATGTGCCCGCACATACAAGTGACAACAGTTAGACACACAGACGTGGGAAAACTATAACAATGATTATATAGATATTATGGGAACGAACTGACCACCACACTGAAATAAATGTAGGTATAGTTTAATTATCATAGTAAACTTACATCACAACATATAAAATACATCAAAAGCATATACACATAGTCATAAAAATCAAGGAATGCTACAATAGTGATAGACCCGTTTGTATGGTCCTTCCCCTGGATATATATATCTCACAGTCCCGTTAGAGAAAAGTGATAACCCCAAAGAGTTACAGATGTATATGATTGAGTCTATGGTTTCCCCCTTTTAAGGTATGGACAGACTTGATACTCTGCTTTATTCTAGGGGTAAATATTGTTAGCAATAACTTGCATAAAGGAAGTTACAATGTGGGTGACTCAAACAAAGAACATCCTTCAGTCTACTTTCCTCGGTTCTTTCATCAGGGCCCTGATATACTTACAATCGTGCTGTTGTTCGCCGTCTGGCGCAAACTTTGGGACACTCACACCCTTTTTATCTGTTACTGTCGTTTAATGAAGCGGATCCCAGCTCTGCAGATTTGTTTGTTGGTTTCATCCAAATGGATCCGGGGAGCGTCTGCTTCATGCGATAGTGATTTCAGACTAAAGTTAGTGTCACTTGACTCACGAGGTAAGGATTAGGCTTAAGCGAGCACACAATGTCAGAACACGAGGTTTCCCTTAATTAGGAAGATGACCGGTGGACAACTTCTCTCAACAGATAATCTTGGTTCACCACACACTTTGTCAAATAATGTCGGAAAGTTAATGTTTTTTTTTTTTCTGTAATTATTCTCGCCACAAGGCAGCATGTACATTAGAGTTAGTGTAGAAATATGCACTGGCTCAAAGGCCCAGTATAAGCATTTATTCTTTAAAAAAACCGTGAGTGGGATTGGTATTCTGTCTATCTCTGAAGGCACACGCCCTGTCAGACAGGTGTTACTTGAAAAACCCACGTGGTTAAAGATATAAAATGTTTATGTTTCTCACAGGTATGTCTCTGTACAAAACGCCGGCAAAATTTGGGTTACCCCAGTATTCACTGAATAAAGAAAAACACATATGAAATATTTTACATATTATGTACTCAATATAACTTACATTTAAACTGCAATCGCACAGTTGACTTTCATTTAAAACGTCCCGTGAAATAAGTTATATTTATATAATCAATCGTCATGAATAAGGAATACGTACGTATTCCGTCAACACTCATGAGGCATCTAGCATTATAAGTTAGTTTAGAAAAATTATTCCCGTCTGATTATTTAGCAGTTAAATTAAATTCATTATAGCTACATTGTTGTTTAAGCTAGAAATTATAATTTATTCTGCTTTCCACTGAAACACGTCACTAGAAAAATAATACAGACTATATTTTAATTCTCTCTGCACAAAAGAACTAGTGAAAATGAAATAGGCGATTTAACACCTTAATCACTCACAAAATACTAGATATATATATATATATATATATAATATTTACCTCCATACAGAACTACAGACTAAACTGTAATCTAATGGTAGTCTAGAACTCGGCAAAATGGCCAAGAAACTCAGACTTCGCCAAAACACAGATATTTGATCTAGCACAGCGATCTGTCTACTGCAACATTTAGGAGTCAGAATGACAATAAAGTTTAACATTCTGGTTATATCTATTACCAGACAAAGGGGTCCCAACTTATTTCGCCAAATAAAATAATCTCCCTTTTTCCATCTTAAACACCTTACATCAACTAGAAGACTACCATGAACTGACACTCATGCGTTTTCACACCTCACGCTGACCAGGGCCAACAGTGAGTGCCTTGTCAGCTGGGATTTCCAGATAAATGTCTCAAACTGCGCCGTGGAGATGTCGGTTATCGCGCCTCACCTGAGCGCTCAGCCGATGGAACTCGCGCGTGTCAGCTGAATGTGCAGACAAAAGTCTGCTCGTATGTCTGAGATTGATGCATATTCACACATCTCGTCCACTGACATCTACGTAATAGAATGCGTATCCCAGTATGAGAAAGAAAGCGGGTAAACGTTAGAATGGGAAAATAGTAATGTTTATAGTCGCAAACGTACGAATGCGAAAAACACAGGAAAAGGATAAAAGAGCGATAATAAAATAGAGGACACGGGTATAGAAAGAAGAGAAAAATAGAAAATTTATTGCTCATAATCTCTACGTGACAGATACTATCTTTCTGGTTTTTGGCCACAATGCAACCCACGCCCCCTTTAGCTCTTTCAGATGTGGGTACACCACTGTATAACAGCGTGTTGCCATCGAGATCCATGACTCCTTGTCCTTTTTTCTTCGTTTCGGTTATAGCCAGGATTTCTAATTTTGCTTTCCTCATCTCTTCCACCAGCTCCTCTTCTTTCCCATTTATACTTCTTGTGTTCCAAGTTCCATAAGTCGTAGTCCGTAGTCCGTTCCAGTTCGTCACCTTTAGAATCAGTCCGGTTTTCTCTCTTATATTGCTCGTAATCATAGTTTAAAGCAAACAGGTGATTGGCCTGTTGTGCCTTTGCATGGTGGAGGGGCTGCCTCCTTACGGCCTCCATGCAGGCCGCCCTCCTCCTTTTTCATCCGGGCTTGGGACCGGCATAGGCGGTCCTCTTGATTCACTTTGTCAAATGCCTTTGTGTTGTCTATAAAGCACACATATAGATCTGACTTTATTTATGGGGCTCTTTCTGATAATGTTCTTATATTATATATGGCATTTGTTGCTTTACCTTCTACTAATCCACATTGTTCACTAATTTCTGGTTTTGTTCTGTTTCTCTCTCTCCTTATGATAATTCTTAACAATATTTTGGCACAAGACTCATGTTCTTTGCATTACATGGCTCCAGGTTTCTTAACCAAAGCTGTGAATATGGATTTGAGTAGATCATCAGGTATGTGACCAATGTTGTTGGTGTCATTCAACAGTTTTGTTGTCATTGCTACTCTAAATTCTCCAAAAGCGTCTTATTCCTCTAGTTTTATATTATTTCATTCAGTTGCTTCGCCTTTCTTCTTGCGGACATGGCATTCTCAACTTAGGATTCTCAGTATGGTTTCCTGTGATAATGGTCATACCAGTTTGTTGCGCTATTAATAAATTGTCAGTGACTTTTATTGACAATGTGATGTCTTGTGCTGATGGTCCTCATGTCAGCCTTAGAGGACAAAAGTTTTTTTTTTGTCTGTACATGCTGTACACATCAGCTTATTTGTCTGTACATGCTGTACACCAGCTTATTTATCTGTACATGCTGTACACATCAACTTATTTGTCTGTACATGCTGTACACATCAACTTATTTGTTGGTACATGCTGTACACATCAGCCTATTTGTCTGTACATTCTGTACACATCAGCTTATATGTCTGTACATGCTGTACACATCAACTTATTTGTCTGTACATGCTGTACACATCACCTTATTTGTTGGTACATGCTGTACACATCAGCCTATTTGTCTGTACATGCTGTACACATCAGCTTATTTGTCTGTACATGCTGTACACATCAACTTATTTGTCTGTACATGCTGTACACATCAACTTATTTGTCTGTACATGCTGTACACATCAGCCTATTTGTCTGTACATGCTGTACAATCAGCTTATTTGTCTGTACATGCTGTACACATCAACTTATTTGTCTGTACATGCTGTACACATCAACTTATTTGTCTGTACATGCTGTACACATCAACTTATTTGTTGGTACATGCTGTACACATCAACTTATTTGTCTGTACATGCTGTACACATCAGCCTACTTGTCTGTACATGCTGTACACATCAGCCTACTTGTCTGTACATGCTGTACACATCAGCTTATTTGTCTGTACATGCTGTACACATCAGCTTATTTGTCTCTGTCCTGTATCACTGATAATTCTTTCTTTGACCTGTATGTAATTCTTATCCTCGTCACCTGTTTGCAGCTGTGGCTGATGAAGGGTAAAACCTGAAATGTCCCATGTTTCCTGTATACCGTTAACTTGTAAAACTGATTTCATACCATTTTATTTTTTTACACATATATTTATAATTCAGATAAGCAGGGATCAAGGTCTTAAAATCTGGTTAAATGTTCATTGACTATTTCAGGTTCTAATGGTAAACTGTCTTTGTTTTATTTAAAAAGTAGTCAGTCAGTTCTACAGTGGAATAGAATCTGTCTGCACTTACATGATAAAGTGCACTTTGAAATTTCTCTAACAGTTCTTGTATTTATTTCTTTAAGCAGTTTTAGAAATATGAAGCATGATATGATACAGTGTTTCTTGTCCTTGTTTTGAAAACATTTGATCCAAACAAGGTGTGTTCAAGTCAGCAGTATGGCTTCTTTTCAATTCCAGTCATTGATATGCCATAATTCTTCTCTCCATTCTGGAATATTATGTGAGACAGCATGTACTTCAGTGCTTGTATTTCTCTTAGGTGTGGTGAAAGTTTTGATGGTTTTTTGTTGTTGTTGTTGCTGACAGAATGTTGAACCTTTTCTGTTACTTGAGTCCTATCTATCCAGCTCTTCTTAATCCCATTCACTTAATTCAATGCATTATTGGATATCATGGCTCAGAATCTTTGAAACACCCCTTGTATTATTCAGATCACTATTGCTAGGATTATTTCAGTTCATTAAAAAATGAGCTGTCACGCTTTATCAGCCAATGGTCTGTATTTAGAAAGTGGCCTTAGCTCATGTGTTTGGAAACCACCTTCTTAGAAATGTTAGCAAGGGATCTAAAACTAACAATTTCCGTTTCAAATGTTTTCTTCACTTACATAACTCATGTGTAGATGGACTGAAATGATGTAACCATTTAAATTCAAAATGCCACAAAAGTGGGATGGTGAGACTTTCCTTATCTCTGCTTTATTGCTAAAGCAAGATCAGAAGCACTGACATATCCTGAAGGTTCTATATTATGTTATAATTTCAAATTTGAGTAGCTCTATCTTTTCTCACGGCTGTTAGTGAACAAATATTGTGGCAGACATTTGCTTTATACTTCCACCAGCCTTTTTGTGAACAAATATTATTGCAAACAATTGCTTCGTTTTTTTTTCTTACACCTCTTTGTGAATAAATGTGCAGGAAAGATTTATATACATGGGTACTATGAAAATAAAAATTATTTATATTCCATGGTGTGTTACTCTGAACTCAAGGAACTTGTTCATACAGAAAATCACATTTTGCTGGCAGGGTAGGGTATAATGATAATGATGATGAATATGAACTTGGTATGATTTAGTGTGAAGTTTCATCATTCCTATGGAAATAAACATTGTTTGTAGTGAATGGTGTGTTAACTGATATTAAAAAGTATGTGTTCACAAAAAATGTCACTTTGGCCCATGTGCAGTTTGGGTGAAATGAGAGCATTGGGCTGAGAGATTTAAAACCAGTTTGTAACTCGTATTTTCAGAATATAAGTTCAAATTTGATATATAGGCAACTCTTAGGAAAGAAATTTTGACTTTCATACATCTTAATGATTGAATGAGTTATGTGTTGTAAAATATTTTTCATCTAAATCTGCCTTCTAAGATCTTGGTACATTTTATTGTGTGGGAAAAAACTGTATTTGTTGCTAATCATTGTTTCAAAGCAACAATCTGTTTAGTGAACAGTAAATGAATGTGCACTGTAAACTTGAGCAGTTTATATAATGTGTTCATGCTATTTTAGATTTCAAGTGAGCGGAGTACTGCCCTTAGTTGGAGTTACAGTTTCAGATAACAAGATTTTGGCCATCATTAACTTAATTAAGAGTATTCCCCTTCCTGCACCAGCACCTGGGGTAATCTTACATAGTTTTTATTGTTGTTGTTATTGTTTAAGCATTTTTAACATTCTCCCTTCCGTGTCAGATGCTGTTGGCAATTATTTCTCCAGTACTGGAGTCATTGTTTTAAGTTGGCGAGTTAATAGTTGAATCCTTAAAGAAATGGATTTAAAATGCTGGGAAACTTCATAGAGGAGATCATAAGCAGTCACTGATGCTAGCTCTAAGATATTCCCTCACACATGACAGGGAAAAAAAAACTTAACTGAAAAAAGTGGCGGAAGAAGCAGAAAATGGTTCAAGAAACTGAGACTTGAAGACAGTTCACACCATCACTACAATACTTTCAACAAAACAACAGGACTGTAAAACACAAGTTAACCAGTTAAAGACAAGTGAGAACACTGTCAGAACTGTAAAGAAACAAAATTCGTAATAGGAATTAACTTTTCCACAAGAACCAGCAAAGAAATCTTGAAATATGAACATAAATTCACCCATGACAAAACATCACACAGACATAATAAATAATGAAGAAAAGAAACATAAAAATGCTACTGTAATGATAGAATTCCATCAGAAGCCATGAAAGTTTCTATTTTGTTCACTGCAGAAGTGTTACCCTAAATCTTAAAAAAAATAGACCATCCATAATAGATGGAAGGAGAGACACTTAATTAAATTTCCAAGGATATGCAACTTTGCTCAGCTGGTACTTATAAGCTTAATATAAAACTGACAAAAATCAAGTAGAATTTCAAAGAGGAAAATAAGATTTCTCTTGGAATCATCACAGAACTATAACATGAATGACAGATATCTCTTTATCAGTTTTATGGACTTTGAGAAATCATTTGAAAGTATTCAGTATAATGTGATTGAAAAATACTGATACATTATAAATTTCCTGAAATATTTTTATAATCAGTCATGATTTCTTTCAAGCAAGCATGTGCAGAATTGTTTGCAAAGGTAGACTTGCACAACCTTTGTCCAGAGTTTGCGCAAACAAGGATGTCTGTTCTGACCTACAGACATTCCTGATTATTATGGACGAGGTGATGTATTGGACAACAGTAGGAAGGAAAGCTGGAATGCAAAGAGCATTTAAAAAGCAACTGCAGGATCTTGATTTTCATGCATGTTCCATATAATTTATCACAGTGTGGAAAATAAACCCAGAGAAAAAAAGAATAAATAATATGTAAAATTATAGAACTACAGATAAATATCAATGATCAGAACAGCAAAGAAATGGACAGTTTTACCTGTTTGAAAAGTAACACTGATAAAGGTGGAGAAACAAATAAGGATATCAGTGATAGGGCTGACAGTGGACAGATTTCCTTCAAGCTTCTCTGTGCAGTACAGAACCTTCTGGCTTTCTCATGGAAAATAAAGTTAAGCTGCATAATATGAATGTAAACCAGTTCTACTGTCTGAACTGTGACACACGACCTAGAGAACATAATATTCCAACCCTTACCGACAGATGTCTTCCTCACATCTTTTCATATTAAATGGTCTGATGTAACATCTTAGACCTCTGTCTGAGAGCATAGTGTTCAACTTGTCTGGATTAAAGTGAGAAAGTAGAGCTGAAAAGGCCAAGTTCAAGAAACAACCAACAAGTATATAACCAGACATGCCCATTATTGGAACTCACTAAGAGGAGATAATGGGCAGGCCAAAGAAATCCTGGAGAAGAATAGTAAAAGAGGAAGCCAACACAACTGCAGTCTCATTTGTGAACCTAGAGCTTGCAGATCTTCATCAGTGACTTTTCTTGTCCTTTCTTTTTAAAAAGCAAACCTCTACCCAGAGCATTATAGCAGGATGAAATCTGATCATCAGAAGTGGGTTCCCCATTAAATAAAATGTTATGCCCTTTTATCTCCAAACAATGTACTACACCCTTAGCTGCTGCACATGTGTGTAGATCTTCATACTTGGATAATGAGTTCCAATGTTTTATTCTTCATCATCATTTTCCGTGTCTGCTTCTTAAGGAACCTGAGGCCACTTACTGCTACAGAATTTGATCTTCTAGCAGGAAGCCTGCACTACAGCATTTGATTTGTTCTTACTATAGTGGTCTCTTAAGCAGTTTGTTATACATGATGATGTTGCTAACCCCATGCCCAACCTCACATTAGTCACCTCCAACATGTGCCTGAGCAATGATTCTGTTTTTTCCTTCATCTCAGAAGCCTAAAAAACATGCATACCTGTCAACCTGTACGAATTTTTCGTACAATGTACGGATTTTTGATACTTTTAGCAGTGTACGGCCGTACAGGCTCGTTGTACAATGATTTTTTTTCTTCATCTCAGAAGCCTAAAAAACATGCATACCTGTCAACCTGTACGAATTTTTCGTACAATGTACGGATTTTTGATACTTTTAGCAGTGTACAGGCTCGTTGTACGGATTTTTCTCCCCCCTCTCCAAAAAAAAAAAAAAAAAAAAAAAAAAATTTTTTTTTTTTTTTTTTTTAATTTTAAAAATATTTTCCAACCCAAGTTTTTAAAAAATTTTAAATCAGAAAATATTTTCTAGCCCAGGTTTTTTATTAACCAATTTTTTAAATGTTTAAATCCGAAAATCTCGGCGTTCGTTTTTAAACTGAGGTCTCTCCCAGCAACCAATCAAAACCCTTTATACCCAACAATTCGGCAAACACTTTGAATTCGGCCTCATACGCTTTCGGTTTTCAGCGTGACATGACGTATTTTTAAAGTTACCTGTTATCAACGACGACGCTTGTTTGCCACCACACTTCGACGCCATTTTGTTTAAAAAAGCTAAGTACTTATAACTTGGTTAAATATTGCTGCTGTTTTGCTTTGTTGCAATTTAATCGCTATCTTAATCTTTCCAGTTAGGCCTATACCTTGCCCTTCAATATATTTCTGATAAATTGTCATAATATTCTGTGTAGGCCCTACATAACTAGAAAAAAAAAAGTTTGTTTGTGTTGAGTAGGCCTACTTTATGCCAGCACTCGAGATTCGCTGCTTTATTTTTTAATAAAGTGGCAATCTGTTATCACTGGTCTAGGCTACCAACTCTTAAATAATAATTTTGTAAATTTTTGGTGGTATGTTTTTTTCTTTCTAGATTTGATATCTTGCCCTTCAATAGCCTATATTTCCGATAAATTGTCATAATATTCTGTGTAGGCCCGACATAACTAGAAAAAAAAAGTTTGTTTGCGTTGAGATTCGCTGCTTTATTTTTTTTTTAAAGTGGCAATCTGTTATCACTGGTCTTCTTCTTCTTCTTCCTCGTTCGTCCTGAAAAGGACGTTGGTTGCTTTGTGTCTGTTTACGCCGGAGCTGTGATATCTGCGCCTTTCGGCCGACACATCCGACTTCAGCATGGTATTTTTTGGGACCGGGTTTGCCTTCCCTCTTCGATCCCTACTCTCTCAGCCAGACTGCAGTGATGCAGCCTGTTTCCAGGACCATCAATCACTGGTCTAGGCTACCAACTCTTAAATAATAATTTTGTAAATTTTTGGTGGTACGTTTTTTCTTCCTAAATTTGATATTCTGTTCATAATTTTTGTTTATTTTGTTGTTGTTGTTGTTGCTGTTAGCCGTTTGCTTTGTCCGTTGTATTTTTTAATCATTCTCTTCATCTACAAAGAATATTAGTTGAAATATTTCATCCACTGAATGATGGCTGAGCCTAATTCAAAGAAACAAAAGCTGACTGCGAAAGATCATTTTCAATGATGAAAAAAATCCACACAGACTGCAGGAGGTCCATGAATGCGGACACACTCACTTCTATTTTACAATGTAAGATTAACATTGATACATGCTGTGCAGACTTTAAGCCCACAAATGCAATTCTGCAAAGTGCTAAAAGTGCATGTGTTGATTATAATACAAAACACTACATCGAAAGAATAGTGTACCTCATGATCACTAAGTTTTTTATATGTAAAGAACAGCATGAGACTATTAGCATCTTTTATATCACAATAAATCAAATGCTAATAGATTTGTATATGTCATTTCTCATTTTAAAACTGTATTGCGTATAATTTTTTAATATATTTTTTGCGTAAGGATTTTTGGGTGTTTGTAAGGATTTTTTTGGTCCGGCGTACAGATTTTTGTCTCAGGAGGTTGACAGGTATGAACATGGGTTCAATTTTCAAATACTGTATGTCTGCTAAGTTCTGCTTCTCCATTATTTTTTTTTTTTTTTTTAATGCCATTCTTCTATTAGTTGTGTTTTCTTTAACCTGTTAACTCTTTTATTTATGTTTGGTCAGATCTTTAATGTACTTTTTCTGATGTTCTCATAGTTTGCTGCACTTCTAATCATATAGTTTTTTACTACAGCGTGTATATTGTTGATATGTTGTATTCTTTTTTTTTTGTTTGTGTTGCCTTTCTGCATTAGTTTTTTTGCACATTTTTATTTCCGTCCCCTGCTTCTTATTTGCAGCTTTATTTAAAGCATACTTATCTTTGATGTTTGATTAACTGATTTTTTTCAGAATTTCCCTTTAAAGATCTCTGTGTAGGTGTTTTTTTTAAATATGTGTTTGTAAGTAACTTGTTTTGTCATATACATTTTTTTTCTCTCTGACTTTAAGAAGGTGATCCATCTGGATATTTAAAGCTTTATTATTTTCTTTACTATTTTAAGTTTTTTATTTTCTGACTAATTATTATTTTTTTTAAGCTTGTATGATCTTGGCGTTGTCACTTTTGCACTGTTCTCATTGTGTTGTTTACACAAATCAGGACACATCAAGTGCCATCTCTGCATCAAAGATTAGATGACTGTAATGGCTCTCCAAAATTTGTCATTTTCTACCTTGCCATCTTCCACTCCATGCCATGATATTAACCTTCCCACTTAACACTGTTGTTACCAACAGATTACTGGTGGCAATGAATATATATATATATATATATATATATATAGGAAGATATTTATTTGTTTGTATACTTGTTATGTTTGGAAATATTTGGCAATAATATTTTGAGTCTGAGATTAGAACCCTAGTCAAAGGGCGAATACTCATGTTTTGCTTCGAGGGAAAGTAAATATATAGTCGCCCCACTTGAATATAGTTGAAAGGTTAACATTAGCGCATGCCCAATGAGACGATGAGTCGTCGTTGGCGCTTCTGTGATGACGGACAGATCTTGAAGGCTGTCGGACAAATGAGAGTCCGAAGTTTTTTCATCATTGTGATTGATTCTGGGGAAGAGAGTTTTCTCTCAGTATACTATGATGGTCGATACTTCTCCCAGAATATATATGTTAGTGTGCTAGTTACTAGTATTTCATGAACTCAAGGTAAAGAAGGAACATTTTCTAAAACTTTACCTAGGCCTAACGACGCCATAGATGTCATATCATATATATATATATTTGATGGATCGTATGTAGACGATTCCTGTACTAGCAGCACTGTGAGTGGACATATGTAACATTCCTTATGGGTAAGGAAAACCTGAAGACATTAGATGAGCAAATGAACGGAAATTTCATTTATAGGGAGGATATCGTTTGGATGAACGTCGCTCACTTGGACCGGCGCCATTTTGAATCCCACTGTTGGTCTGTTTGAATTGTCAATCGGAGAACGGAGATATCTTATTACCTGATGGCGATACCAAGACCTACATTGCATTGAAGTCTACTCTTTGTTATTTGAGATTGTCAACCTTAAAAGAAAGACCCTGTTGAAGCTAAAGCCTAAAAGACTTAGCCTGAAAGACGTAGTCAACAGAGAGTCTGTAAGGGAGCATTGTGATGACCATTATTATTGTTAACTCAAACTGATGCTACTAGTCAGTGGAGGTATGAGACGATAGACTATCATAAATATATATTTGCACCTATCGTCCGATTATATTTTCATGCTATGAGATTGCCAAATTGATGTTGCCACCCATTTGTCAAGTATCCAATGATTTGTTGTGTCAACCTGTTCCAATGACTGTCAACCGTGCTGTCAGAGTGTGTATCATTAAATTGTCTAAAACGTCCACAGTAGTTCCAGTTATCATTGACTTCCAGCCGTGAGGGTATGAGTGCATTATTACCAACTTGTCAACTCTACAGAACCATTTATGCATTCGCGTATTGACACTCATACTAACACTCATTGTCAACAATACATCCCTTGTCAGGGCCCCAACAGTCGGTAACCTGACCCATTTCAAGAACATTGTGACTGGACGAGATATATCACAAAAATCAGTGTTTATCAACTGTCATCCTCTTTTCCATTGACCTTCAACTTTTCCTTCAACTAGTGTTTTCAGCAAAGTGATATGTTTCTGTATATGTCCAGAATATTTTATTTCTCTAATTTTGATATCTTTTATTCACTCTTATTTCATTCCTTGTTTGTCAAGGGTTCTTTGTTTTCTTGTTTCCTTGAGATGTGCTCATTTCTATATATTTAGATTTTGTGGGGCTCAGTTCTTTTTTCTAATAGAAGGAGCTACAGTGAAATGCTATTTTAATAGGTTATTGTGAAGTTTCAATTAAAATATATATTCCTTACTTAGTCGTTCCCCTTCTACCTTGAGGTGTAGAGGTTTGGAAGAGAGAGCGCCAGACTATCCTATCGGCTGTCTTCCTCCTGGCCTGGTTCCATTCTAGTCCTCGGTCCTTCAGAGATTGTCTAATGTTGTCCTCCCAGCGGACTCTGGGTCGTCCTGGGGGTCTGGATCCTTGGCTCTTTGTTTCCCATGCTTGTCGTGGTAGCCGGTCTTCTCACATTCTGCAGACATGGCCAAACCATCTTAGTTGGGACTGTTCTTCTTGAGTCTGCAGGGGGTGGGATTTAAGGCCTTGACGTATCGTCTGGTTGCGTACCATGTCTATTCTTGTTACTTCAACTACCTTCCTCAGATACCTCATTTCTGAGGTTTGGATCTGGCTTTTGTAGGTTGTAGTCATTGCCCATGACTCGCATCCATATGTCAAGACTGGGACATAGGTGGAGCGGTATACAGCCATCTTCGTTTTCTTACCAACCTCTCTCTTGCTGAGGAATCCTCGATTTATGGCCTGAAAAAGTCTCCCAGCTGCTGCTTTTCGAGTGGCCAACTCTTCTTTGATGCTCCCTTTCGATATATATTCCAACAACAACAATTATGTATAACAAAACATTTGATGGTAAAATTCTAATCATTGCCATGGAAGCTATTGCCATATTGGACTTTAATGCTTTTTTTTTTTTTCTATAACCAGCGGCACTCGAGCTTTCCGGCTCTTTCGGCCCAATGACATGTCATTGCGAGGCTGGGGGGTCAGTGGACTTTCCTTCCAACCCGGTCAGGAGCTTCGCTCCTTCCCATCCACACGGGATTTATGTGCAGGAGCCGTTCAGATTATTCAGTCAAATTTCCGGTCGTAAACATTTCTTCAAACGCCGACGGCCGGGTTTGAACCATGAACACCTGGTCACCAGTACAACGTCGTAGCCATTACACCAGCGCGGCTCCCAGTATTTTAATGCTAAGCAGCACAACCCCTTATTCAAAACCCATGGAGCCAGGATGTGTTTTTGAGCTTGAAATTTATCAGAATGGCTGTATGGTACATGTACTGTAATATTACTGGAACACTCTGCTTCTGTAGCTGCACCCCACAAGCAAAAACACAAATATTTCTGAGGCAAATATAATCAGTATTTACACTCACCATCAGTGTTCTATTCCTCATTTGTATATTCTAGTTTGTTTCATAAACAACAAACCAGTTTGTGGCATTCGTTCACTTTTTTGTGTCAAATTCACTTTCTCATTACACAATTAGGATCTTAAATCTTCTTCCCCTCCCTGCAAGGTTTTCCATTTTTTTTCGTTACTTTATGGTCATCAGTGTCAGTTTGAAACTTCAGCAACATGCCATTCTGTTTCTCTAAGTAATTTGCGATGGTAGTTTCCATACCACATTCTTCAGTAAGACACTGCACAGACATACCAAGATCCAGCTTCTGCAATAACTCACACTTTCTGTGCTATCAATATTGAGAGATGCTTGTGTTTATTCTTCTCACTGTTAACTATTTAGGTATCAGCAGCTGTTTTTTGACATTTTCACAATGAAATTAAACTCAGAATCACAAAAGTGTAATAAATATCAGGGAGCAGCAGTTGTATGTGTGGTTGGCAGCAGTACTGAAACACAACTAACGTAGCTGTGCTTGAAAACTAAATGTATTTGCAGTTTAGTTTTATAATATTCTGGCACTTACATCAACTTTTTTTTAATGTATTGTGCATGCACTAGCTTGACAGTATGCACATGGACAGGAAACAAGATGCAACTAACTTGTACCTTGCTTGATTCATGTCATGCACATGGGCAGGAAACTTGATGCAACTAATAACCCAACCCTGCTTGATTCATACTCCACTAAAAAACTATTGGTTTTCTAAGTTATCTTAAAAATTCAGATAACTCTTAGTATACAGCACGCAGCAAATGAATATACTTGATGAGAGGTCAAAGTAAGTAAGTCTGCAAATTACACAGAGAGAATACTAAGATAATGAGAATTAATACAAGGATAACATGATTGTACTGGAAGAAACACCACTGCAAGAAATAGAATCATACATACACCTTGGCAGCAATAACGACACAGTTGAGGGACAGGCAATCATAGCAAAATAAGAATACAGAAGGCTAGAGAAGCTTTCATTGCGTTATGAAGAATATGGAGATCAAGAGGAATCAGGTCAAGTTCAAATGTCAAGTCAGTCCCTTAACTGATTGTTCGTTGTCCACTCTTTTGCACTGTATAATGAAGAGTATATGACAGTCATTTTTAATTTGTTTGAATATAAATATCTGCCTCTTCAGTTAGAAACAGTTTAATGCTTAAAGTGCACTGCTGTTACTTCCCTTAACTGTTTGTTTATTATCATTTCTTCTTTACTGAGTAATGACAAATATATGATACTCATTTTTATTGTTTGGATGTTTATCTTTCTCATGTTGTTGAAAGCAGTTTTGGTTATTTCTGTTCTCTTCTGGATTTCTGCTTCTCATCTGTCATAAAACCTTTCACTTATAGTTTATTTTTATACATATAATTTACAGAGATATAAGTTCCTTTTATCTTAAATGTTGTCTGAATTACATATCAGCATGGTTGAGAACATGATAATATAAATCTACTTATTCCATATGATTGCGCTTAAAAGTATCTAAATACTGTAGTTATTTAAATTGTATGTGATAAATACCAGGGATTTACAATATTTGTGATTCCATCAGAGATGTGTACTCTAACATTATTGTCTGTGACTTATACCATATATTTACCATCTGTGATTTACCCACATAGTTACTGTCTGTCATTTGTACCATGTAGTTAGTAAGTGGGATTAATACAGAGGTATTACTGTGTGTGATTTTTACAGTAGGCATCTGATTTGTGATAAGGAATTATTGTAAACTTGTTTGTGCTCTTATTCTTTCCCAGTTTTCACTCCTTATAGAACATTGTACCACTACTTCATCTGGCCCATTCCAGAAAGCCTGCATCAAAGCACTATGTATGCTCCAGCAGTGATGATTCTGTAGTGTTTTTTTACATGATAAAGTTGTCAGCCCCAGGCACAACCTCACGTTAGTCACCAATTATATGTTTGAGGGAGCAGTTGTCTTTACTATCTTTGTCTCCTCACAGGGAACCCTCCCACCCACCCCAGGAATACATAGACTTGTGTTAGTGCTCTGTCTGGAGCTGTTATTTTTATATATTTATGTCTTATGAATGTATTATGTCTGTCGTTTGTACCAAAGAATTGTTTTGTATGGTATTTATACCAATCTATCCACAGTCAAGAGAGTTTGTGTTTGATGAAGACGAGATTTTTGATGTTTCCAGGATGACAGCTTTGCATCTTACTAGATTTTCAAGGGTAATTTTTTTCACTGATGAATTTATTTTTATTTCGCTCTGAATTCTTTTTTATTTCCCCTGCATCTGTTTTTCTTCTCGCACCTTTCTGTCTTCTGTCATGCATCATTATCCTTTTCCCAACTCCATTCATTGATGAGGAGGAAGTCACTAAAGTTATGATAGTATTTCTTCCATGTGTACAGGAATAATTGCAATTATTTTTGCCATACAAATGCTTTCAGGTTTCTTGTTTTACTAATGTATACATCTAGTGTCTTTCTATTTTTTTTTTTTTAAACTGTTGCGAATCTGTAAGTATAATAATTATTCAAATTATGACCATGGGAGTAGTCACTTTTATCAGATAACTATTTGGGAAGAGCTGGCAAATCATCATAAGAATATTTTGGAACAGTGAATGTATCTTAAGTTTGATATAAAAAGTTTTTCTCAATTAAAAGTATCTATTTCTGGTCAATCATTATTTCCAGAAATCTGTCAGTAACTTCATACCAACTCTTCGGTCTATGTCTGCAATCCTCTGTCTGCCCACCTTTTGACAAGAAAGTGTTTTCACAGTTATTTGTATAATCTTACAAATGCTTAGTATGTGATCCTTGTCTCACATGATGCACATCAATCCTGTAGTCTGATTCATCCTCGATCCTTTATAGCTAAAATGATCAGCTTTATCTGCATGTGGGTATTTGCTTGTCTTAAGCCCTGTCAAACACTTGATTGTTGCTTTACAAGAATATTAATATGAAATGGTGAGCTTTGTTTTCAGTGACAAATATTTGCTTCACTTATTGTAAATGTACACTGCACATCTCTATTTCTATGCTTCTCTGTAAACAGTATCAAGTATGTGCAAAGAGTGAACCCTATGTCACATGTTACTGTTCTGCCTGCCAATTCTGTTCACAAATTGATTGTAAGACGCTATCAGTTGGAAGACACATACCCATTTCAGAGTCATTTAAATGTAGAAGAATGTGCATCATAGAAATGACTCAACACTTTTTTTAGATTTGTGGGATCCTAAATTAACCAGAAAATAAGAATTGCCCAATTTTAATTTTTGTTGTTGACATTTTGGCTTAGAATCCACTGCTGCTTATCCCCATAACTTTTAATCACAGTCAGACTTCTATCATTTTTATCCAGTTGTTCTTGTCCTTAAGTAAAAGTTTCAATACACTAAAGAAGCTATTACAGTAGGACACTGAAAACTCTACTCACTTTGTATTGGTTCAAAAGAGATTATTTACACAATATTGTTTTGTAAATGCATTGTAGCAGAGTTGAAATGTAAAACTTTTAAAGATCTACCTTAAGCTGTAATCTTGTTAAAATATTTTCACTGTCATCCATTTGATGTCATCTTATGGTCACTATCTCACACAGGTACGGACAGAATCCAAGTTGACATCAGATTTTTTAAACCTGATGGGGAGGTTTCACCTAAAAAATTTTTTTTTATTTTTGTCTTTACAAGCTCCAATTTTTTTGGGCATGTTTAGGACATCAAAGCATCTAATAAACAATGCTGAATCATTGGAAAATAATTATATTGGGTCCTAATTTGCATATTGTTACTAAAAATAGAAACTTTTTTGTGTCAAGATGCACACTTTATTTGCAAAGATAGGACATTGGAATTTGGCTTGCACATAGATCACAGCATTCTCAAGATTCACTTCTAGTTTCATTTTCATAAACTGTCCGAGTGATTTTTTATGAATTTTCAAAAATTAGACCCATTTTTCTTGATAAAAATACAGGGTAGAGATACTATAAAAATTCACTGATCAAAAAGTTACAGGTTTATACTTTTAAAATTAGAAGGGGACAAGCACTACAGTATGAGATCATAGTATACAAAGTTTAACTCATTCTGTCCAAACGGGCGCGCCACGCGCCAGATAGGACTTCCGGTCGGACCATTGGCGTACCTTCGCCAATGTGATATATGTCGAATTTGAACGGAAAGTTATAAAATACCTAGCAACTAGCTGGTTTTTAAATCATTTCATTACATCCAGGACATGTTTATGGACGTTTGTGAGCAAAAAACAAATTTGTGAAGCTAAAATTGTGTGTTTTATATCCATTTCTATTCCTTTGTTTACATACAAAATGGATCGAGAATCTTCAGACCAATGACGCATGGCGTGCCAGTGTGATATATGTCGAGTTTGAACGAAAAGTTATAAATACCTAGCAACTAGCTGGTTTTTAAATCATTTCATTACATCCAGGACATGTTTATGGACGTTTGTGAGCGAAAAACAAATTTGTGAAGCTAAAATTGTGTGTTTTTTACAGCTGATTGAACATGCATCAGGTAGGGCTGGTATAAAAAGAGCAAAACTTTCAGTCACTAAAGGAGAAGGATAAAGAGGCAAAAACACCATTGTGACCAAAAGTAAAGCTATGAGAACTGCCACAAGTTTAGAGGCAGGTGCATCCTCACAAGATGTCCCAGAGTGGTTAGAAATTGCTGAGGGGATGACACAAAATGCATTTCGATTTTGTCCAAAGAGAACACCAGGTGTGACTGAGGGGTTTGACCTGTCAACCCCATTGAAATGTTTCAGTGTTTTGTTTACAGATGAGGTTCAAGATTTCATGTTCCAGTGCATCAATGATTATACCAGACTCAAATCTATTCAAAATAACCCTGTGAAACAATATTCATTGTACTCTCGGTGGACCAAAGTCACACGCCATGAACTTGATAAGTTTATTGCTGTCCTAATAAATATTGGGATTCAGAAAAGACCATGCATTCGCAACTACTGGTCTACATCTGCAGAATTTTATACTCCTTGGTTTCTTCAAATGTTTTCAAGAAGTAGATTTGAAGCATTATATCATACAATGCTTCATGCCTCTGATGAAAATTCACAAGGAAAAGAAAAGATTTTATGAACATGTTGTTGCAAAAATTTCAGAGTGCCTTTTACCCATTCCAAAATCTCAGTTTGAATGAAGTGGTAATAGGGTATAAAGGCAGATCTTCTCAGGCCAAAGTGGAAGCACATTGTCAAACCAAAAATGATAGAATATAGTTGGTGTAAATAATATTAGTCATAGTTGTTTGGTATTTACAGAAATTTGTGGTGTAGGAAAAAAATCATATAAATTATATATTTGAAGTGATTGTGGTAAAATGTGTTGTGTTTCAAAATGGATGTGCACTGATATTCTGAGATTTTTCTGCTATGGATTAAACTGGAGCTGACATATGTGAGTACAGTTTATTTATCTTTTTTCCAGTTATTTTTGATTAGGTCTACACTTCACATAACATGACAGACTCTTTTCCTACATCAAATAATTATCTACAGCATTTCACAAGATTCTTCAGTCAATTTCCCACATGTTGATGTATAACATCAACACCTAGTTAAATAAAATGTGTATCTACTGCCTGTTTTTAAAATATAACCTGAAGAGAAAAATTGCACATATTTTGAGCGGTTGTTTTTACAAACATATGTGGTTTTGAGAACAAAAATAAAAAAAATTACATCTATGAAGTGATAGTGATAAAAGTTTCTAGATATGTTTCAAACTAAATGTGCACTGATATTCTTAATATTTTATTGCCATATATTAATTGGGAGCGGAAATATTTAAGTTTAAGTATGCAATTTTATTTTATTTTTTAAACATTTTTAAAATCAAGTCTACACTTCACAAGACATAACACACCTATTCATATCAATTAATTATATGAATCAATTCATAAGATTCTCCAGTCAATTTCACACATTTAAATGTAAAACATAAACACCTAGTTAAATAATATGTGTATCTACTGCCTGTTTTTTTAATATAACCTGAAGAGAAAAATTGCACACATTTTGAGCGGTTGTTTTTACAAACATATGTGGTTCTGAGAAAAAAAAATCATAAAAATTACATCTATGAAGTGATAGTGATAAAAGTTTCTAGATATTTTTCAAACTAAATGTGCACTGATATTCTTAATATTTTATTGCCATACATTTATTGGGAGCTGAAATATTTAAATTTAAGTATACAATTTTATTTTATTTTTTAAACATTTTTAAAATCAAGTCTACACTTCACAAGACATAACACACATCTATTCATATCAATTAATTATATGAATCAATTCATAAGATTCTCCAGTCAATTTCACACATTTAAATGTATAACATTAACACCTAGTTAAATAAAATGTGTGTCTACTGCAGTTTTTTAAATATAACCTGAAGAGAAAAATTGCACACATTTTGAGCGGTTGTGTTTACAAACATATGTGGTTTTGAGAAAAAAATCATAAAAATTACATCTAAGAAGTGATAGTGATAAAAGTTTCCAGATATGTTTCAAACTAAATGTGCACTGATATTCTTAATATTTTATTGCCATACATTAATTGGGAGCTGAAATATTTAAATTTAAGTATACAATTTTATTTTATTTTTTAAACATTTTTAAAATCATGTCTACACTTCACAAGACATAACACACACCTATTCATATCAATTAATTATATGAATCAATTCATAAGATTCTCCAGTCAATTTCACACATTTAAATGTATAACATTAACACCTAGTTAAATAAAATGTGTATCAACTGCCTGTTTTTAAAATATAACCTGAAGAGAAAAATTGCACACATTTTGAGCGGTTGTTTTTACAAACATATGTGGCTTTGAGAAAAAAAATCATAAAAATTACATCTATGAAGTGATAGTGATAAAAGTTTCTAGATATGTTTCAAACTAAATGTGCACTGATATTCTGAACATTTTATTGCCATACATTAATTGGGAGCTGAAATATTGAAGTTTAAGTATAGAATTAAAAAAAAAAATTTTAATACTTTTTTAATCAAGTCTACACTTCACAAGACATAACACACACCTATTCAAATTAATTAATTATATGAAGCAATTCATAAGATTCTCCAGTCAATTTCACACATTTAAATGTATAACACAACTACCTACTGAACTTATGTATTTGTCCACTGTCTGTTTTTAAAACCTCACCTGTCTGAAAAATTTGCATCCATTTTCGGGCCTGGGTAAAACCCAAAAACAGCCTGGGGGGAATGAGTTAAAGCCTTTAGCTTTAAAACCTTTTGAGTAATCCTGACATGATGCTGAAAAACAATATCGTAGAAATAAGCAAAATACAGGGAAAACATGCCTTAAAATAGTCATACTCATACCTGTCAACCTCCTGAGACAAAAATCTGTACGCCGGACCCAAAAAATCCTTACAGACACCCAAAATTCCTTACGCAAAAAATATATTAATAAATTATACACAATACAGTTTTAAAATGAGGAATGACATATACAAATCTATTAGAATTTGAATTATTGTGATATAAAACATGCTAATAGTCTCATGCTGTTCTTTACATATAAAAAACTTAGTGATCATGAGGTACACTATTCTTTCGATGTACAGTGTTTTGTATTATAATCAACACATGCACTTTTAGCTCTTTGCAGAATTGCATTTGTGGGCTTAAAGTCTGCACAGCATGTATCAATGTTAATCTTACACTGTATAATAGAATTAAGTGTATCCGCATTCATGGACCTCCTGCAGTCTTTGTGGATTTTTTTCATCATTGAAAATGATCTTTCGCAGTCAGCATTGCTGTGAGGGAGTGTCAGCAGTCACTGAATGATGACTTGGTTGTTGATCCTAACTTGGATGCATCTACAATACCAGAGAAGAGTTTAATCCATTCGACCTGAAACTTACCATGACCTGCAAGCTTTTGGTAGCCTAGACCAGTGATAACAGATTGACACTTTATTAAAAAATAAAGTAGCGAATCTCGAGCGCTGGAATAAAGTAGGCCTACTCAACGCAAACAAACTTTTTTTTCTAGTTATGTAGGGCCTACACTGAATATTATGACAATTTATCAGAAATATATTGAAGGGCAAGATATAACTGGAAAGATTAAGACAGCGATTAAATTGCAACAAAGCAAAACAACAGCAATATTTAACCAAGTTATAAGTACTTAGCTTTTTTAAACAAAATGGCAGCTTTTTTAAACAAAATGGCGTTGAAGTGTGGTGGCAAGCAAGCATGGTCATTGATAACAGGTAACTTTAAAAATACATCATGTCACGCTGAAAACCGAAAGTGTTTGAGGCCGATGTCAAAGTTTTTGCCAAATTGTTGGGTATAAAAGGATCTGATTGGTTGCTGGGAGAGACCTCAGTTTAAATACGGACGCCGAGATTCCTGGAATTAAAAATAAAAAAAATTGGTTAAGAAAAAAAAACCTGGGCTAGAAAATATTTTCTGATATAAAATTTAAAACAAATTGGGTTGGAAAATATTTTTAGAATTTTTTTTTATTAGAATTTTTTTTTGGGGGGGGGGGGAATCCGTACAACGAGTCTGTACGGCCGTACACTGCTAAAAGTATTAAAAATCTGTACATTGTACGAAAAATTCGTACAAGTTGACAGGTATGCATACTCGCATTAGAATCCACCAATTGCATATCCATTCTCTTTGTTGGTACTCTTATAATCCAGGAAAGATTTTCTGTGCCTGTATTCTGCTTTTTTCATATCATATGATCTTAGGGAAGCAGAGACCCATGCCGCGTCAAAACCAGAAAATCCTTTGAAGCAGTATTTCCCAAAAGATAGACCAAGATTTTCAAAAATTCCTCTTCTACCAAGTTCTCCATCATTGAAAACTATCAAAGCATCATAAACTGAAAGTTCTAATCTGTCTCTTCCTACAAATGCTGTTTTGGGACATCTGTTCCAGATCAGATTGTGGAAAGACTCATTAGAGTTCTGTGTTCCTCCATGAAGACATTTTGACAACAAGAAGTCTGAAGACAATTCATCAAAGACAGGCTGAATTTCTTTAATGACAAATTTAGGCAGCCTGTTTTTGTTTGCCTTGTTTATATCCTTTGGGCACCAATCTCCACAATCTTCAGATCTCCAGCACGGTGCTTGAGAATGGCCATTATGCTTTTTTTCATATTGGAAATTGAACCAATATTTCCTCTTATTGCGGCACCGTAATGACCTTGTATTCTCATAATAGCACTCTTTGTTAATCTTCCAAAATTTCCAATACCCTTATACTTTTTCCCATCTTCTTCATTCTGCTTGCCTTTACATTCTGCAACTTTATCAAGGAGATGTCGTCCCATTCGTTTCTGAACATGGCCGCAGCATTCTAATTTTTCGATTTGAAGTCCAGGATACATTTGTGGCTTTGCCTCGGCAACAGATTAAAAACTTTTTGAATCCCCATCTCCAAGATATTTTACATACTTCAAACCATGTTTTTCCTCAAATCTTCTAAAAATATTAATCATTCCATTTGATTTCATCAGACCAGTGGCACCCTCATGATTTTTTTGGCATGATTTGTGACCTTCATCCACACTGCAAATTCTTCATCTGTTTTGTATTTCTTTCTAGCCTTACTGCAAGTAAATAATTTGTGTCATCTCTCGGTTAAAATAGGTCTCCAAATAAATGCCTCTAAAACTAAAGCTATGAACTTTTCTAACGAGACCTTTGATATCATCTTGAACGGGGAAAAACTACAGAAAGTTGAAAGTTTCAATTATTTAGGCAGTAAAATGACTCAGGATGGTGACACAACAAGAGAAATCCATACTAGAATTGCTTTGGCAGCTAGCGCCTTCAATAGATTACACTGACTAACAAAAAAAAACTTTTTTTTTCTTTCTCTAACATTTCTATGTTTTTCTGGTCAATTTTAATGCGCTGTTTTTAAATCTGCAAACCGTTTTTCTCTATCAGGTCGGGATCTCTAGAAATACGCAATTGAAGTTTTTTAACAACGCATACAGTATTACAACATCATTCGTACAAGAAGTATAACAGTTATGTAGGCTTGAATTTCTTTGCAGTCGACTTTCGTCGGTGAATGGCATGTGGTACATCGCGATGAAGCATCCAACAATAATCGGCAAGCATGGTCACACTCCACCATCCTTGATAACGTAACTCCATTACGGCGATATCTTGATGGAATCGTTCTCCATGTTCATCGCTGAATTCGCCAAGGTTGTCAGGGAAAAAGTCAAGATGCGAATCGAGCAAATGGATTTTGAGGGACATGATACAGCCCATAATTCTGTATGCATCTATGCACTGCTTAACAATATGCAACATAGTCGACAGATTTGTGATTTTCCAGAAAGTTATCGACGATCGATTTGAATGCCATCCATGCGCGAAGTTCACTACCATGTAATAAGTTCTCGAATTGTTTGTCTGCAATAACTTTCCTAATCTGAGGTCCTACAAAGATACCTTCCTTTATCTTTGCATCGCTAACGTGCGGAAACTTTTCTCGAAGATAAGTGAAAGCTTTGCTCGTTTTATCTAACGCTTTTACAAAATTCTTCATGAGCCCCAACTTTATATGTAACAGTGGTAAAATGAAGCTGTCTTTGTTAACTAATGGCTCGCGTATTACATTTTTTATGCCCGAGCTGCATACGATCCCGGATAGGCCACACCTTTCTTGCATAATGTTCCTGTCTGTTGCGGCTGTCCCATTCACATCGGAAGCAAGAAAATTTAGTATACCCAGTCTGCATGCCCGTGAGATTGCAATGACCTTTAGGTCTCCACAAATCCGCCATTGGTAGTCACTGTACTTTATTTTTTTCCAAACGTATAGCCATATTGTCATAAGTTTCTTTCATATGAACAGAGTAGGCGACTGGAATTGATGAAAAAAAAATTATGTTATGCAATAACACGGCTTTTAGACTAGTCTTGGAAGAATCGATGAAAAATTGCCATTCGTTGACTATGTGCTCATGACCGTTTACATCTTTGCAATAGCAAATGTCATCACCCATCTCAAAGTATTGAACAAGTTCTCTGTGTCTATGACGAAATTTAGATATCGGAGTATTGGGCGCTAAAAGATTTCATTCTTTGAGTCGCGAACCAAGTAATTCCGCTTGTCCTTTGGTAAGAGCGAGATCACGTATTAGATCTGAAAGTTCTGAATGCTTAATTAAGTAAACACCATCATTCACCGGTATGTAATCTGAGTCAGAATTAGTTTCTAAAGCAGGTAAACTATCACTTTCTGATGGTTCATTTACGTCCAACAGATATTGTTCTGGTGGTACTTGGATCGGACACGTGATTGGATCATGAGGCACTGGTTTCGAAACCGATTCAATATTTGGATAAACCACAGACTTTCTAGTTTTAAAAGTGAAACCATGGATATTTGTCAAGCAGAAGTAACAATCAGTAATGTGATTTGTATGTTCACGCCATATTACAGGCACTCCAAAAGGCATCGACTTATGCTTCGGCGATTTTCGTAACCAACCTGCCAATGTATTTGCACAAGTCGAACAAACTGCATTTGGCTTCCAAGATTTATTTGCATCATCAACTTTCGAATCAAAATAAAGTTCATATGCTTTCTTTAGTAATGGTGTAAAATTTTTCTGGTCAACACGATCGGTAAAATATCCGCACACGTAACAGAACAGATCAGCCGAATTTCTACAACTTCTAGAAGCCATATTTTGCTCAGAATTATTTCAAAATACAGTAACTATTTGAAAAATCGCGTAACATATGTCATGCATCTTTTAGCAGTATAAAAAGTAGAATTATGTTGCTTTTTATTAATTTTTAATAAGCTATATAGTAAAAATGAAATGGAGCAAATAACGGTTTCCCAAAAATATATTTATTCACAAATATTTGGAAATTACGATCATTGAATAGACATACCAAGCTTCGTCTGTTTAATTCAAATGTTATCTCAGTGTTAACATACGGCTGTGAGAGTTGGAAAATAACAAAATCATTGGAGAACAAGCTGAATACATTCGAGAACAAATGTCTTAGAAAACTCATGAACATCAGTTGGAAAGAATTCAAGACTAATCGACAAATAAGAGAAGACTCTAGGCAGAAATATGTCTCCGACTATATAAGGAAAAGACGATGGTCAAATATCGGTCATGTCCTACGAATGCAAAACAACAGAATACCACTACAGGCGCTCACTTGGGTTCCTGAGGGTAAGAGGAAAAAAGGAAGACCAAAAGAAACACTCAGAAGAACAATAATAAGAGAAGGAAGAACGTTGGGCCTAAATAATGTGCAAGAGCTAAGAGGAGTGGTGTCACAATGAACAACCTGGAGAGCACTGGTTTCTGCCTTATGCGCCGTGTTTGGTGCTTAAAGAATTTATTATTATTACTGCAAGCATCACAGTAATTGGACACAATTTTTACATCAACAACTTTTGCTGCTCTCACTGGGTTCAGACAGAACTGTTGCTATGCCATTTTTAAAAACACTTTCGACATGAGAACTGTTTAACAAACTGCAAGACACTTTAAATGCTGATAATTCTGTATCCTTCAATAGTTTCAGGACCAGTGTGTTTCACAGCTGTAGAAGTAACACTATTTAATTTGCAGAATGATGCAGATGTGTTTAGAGTTTTACTTTCAGCTGGCTGAGAATGACAGTTTGACAATATTTCATTTGTCTTACGCTTAGGCCTAGCTGTGAATTTTGGTTGTTTCAGAGAACCAGATTTTCAAAAATTCTGTTACCTCTAAATTTCCTCTTAATGGGCCTATCTTTCCTTCTTTTACCTGATGCTGTTGATTTATTAACACAATCCATTTTATTAAATAAGAAATCACTATAAATCAAACCGTTAATATCGCAAATTCTACTTCCCAATGGACAGGAAGCGTGATTCAGATCAAAACATTGCAGCAAGCCTAGTCCAATGTAAGCTTGATTCTGATTGGTTGAAGCTGGCGATTTTTTTGACTCTGATGAGAAGTTTCAGCCAATGAAATTTTATTTTATGTTAAGATTCATAACTGTTAAAAAGTTCAATCTAATGCCCTGGCTGGACTAAATACCAAAAAAATTATTAAAATATGTTAATAAATAAAAAATGTATAACAAAATAATTTTTTTGCATATATAATTAGCTGATTTGTGGCTGAACATACGTATTTGAAAAATTAATTTAAAATATTTTTAAGCCGAAAACTGCAATAAAAAACATAGCGTTAGGTAGAAAAATGGTGACACTAAACTTTAGCATCAATATTGTAAAAATGATAATTTTTAAACAAAATGCCAAAATATGGGTGAAACCTCCCCTTAAGTAAAAGTTTCAATACACTAAAGAAGCTATTACAGTAGGACACTGAAAACTCTACTCACTTTGAATTGGTTCAAAAGAGATTATTTACACAATATTATGTTTTGTAAATGCATTGTAGCAGAGTTGAAATGTAAAACTTTTAATGATGTACCTTAAGCTGTAATCTTGTTAAAATATTTTCACTGTCATCCATTTGATATCATCTTATGGTCACTATCTCACACAGGTACAGACAGAATCCAAGTTGACATCAGATTTTTTAAACCTGACCCAATTTTCAGTGACATTTATTGTCAAGGAGGTACAATCAAGTTGTCATTGTTAAATTCATTTAGCCTTTCATATTTTCATGAAGTATGATTTTTTTTATTTTTAAAATTGCTATAATCTAAGCTGGTGGTCCAATGCATCAAGCAGGGAGCACCATCTCTTCTTGACTGTGCAAACAACTGAGAGATGGCAGTAGACCTACCTGGACAAGGGGCATATCCAGAGAGTATCAGAAAATCACGGAGACGGCCGGATATAGGGCTTCATTCTTCAGCAACGCTCCAGGTCATACTGATTGAACTGACCATGCCATTTGAATCCAGATTAGATAAGCAACATTCGTTCAAAGCGGCCAAGTATAGTGATCTGGCCGCGGATCTGAGACATGATGGGTTCACTGCAAGGGTCATGGCTGTTGAAGTGGGCGCAAGAGGACTTGTGGCTGCATCAGTGTATGATTTATTGAAACTGTTGGGGCTGAGGTGACAGTCGAGAACAAGGGCACTGAAGAGGCTTAGTGAAACTGCCGAAAAGGCATCAGGCTGGCTGTGGAACAACCGCAATGGGCAATGGAAATCGTGACAATAAACGCTGCGGTACAGAAAACACCAAAATTTTTTTAAGTCCACAATACGCTGAGTTTTTTGGTGTACTACTGAAAGCGCTGTGACTGAGGGGCAACAGGTGGCGTATATTATAAGAGGTGTTAGGCACAGAATTTCAGTGGCTAGCGCGCAGTGGCTAGCCTCGTCGGCTTCGCGCAAGTGTCTCAGTGTGTGTCCTTAGTTGTGATGTGTGACGGAACGAACAGAATAATTTGTCTTCTCTTTGTTACTTTCACAATTACCTCTATGGCTGGCGGAGTTGTGGATTTTAAAGTTGCTACCATAAGTGAAATGGGTTCATTTTCGATACAAGACAACAGGAGGCTGAGACGCTTGGGAGTCATGACCCAAGTGGGCCCGCCCCCCCCCCCCCCACCCCCCCCCCCCCCCCCCCCCCCCCCCCCCCCCCCCCCCCTGCCCTAGAGTGTAAAGGTGTATATCGGGCCGAAACACATGGGGGACTGCTTCTGATGATGAGATTGCTTCCTGTTGTATCGCTCTGTAAAGAGTTTCCTATCATCTTTTTCTTCAGCGTAATCAACTTTATAGTCTTCCTGCTTTACTTAATCGAGGAAGTGGAGGGGAACTGCGGTAAGACGTGGAATACGATGGATGGGTTTGAAAAAAAATCGAAAAAAGGTGATTCATCTTACGAGGACAAAGGACAAAGAAAATAGTCTACGTTACGGCCACAAGGCCTTCGTCAGGAAAGGAAAGAAAGTGAAGGCTAGATAGGACACATAAAAACTAAATAAAATAAAAACCCTGGAAGACCTATTGTCTCAGCCTGTTCTTGTCCTACTGAACACATTTCTGACTTTCTCGATAGCATTTTCCAGCCTATCGTTGTGAATCTTCCCTCCTTCATCAAAGACACCAATCACGCTCTTACAACTTTCTCCTCTATCTGACTCCCAGCAGACCGCTCCTACTGTCTTTTCTTGCTGGACGTCTGCTCTCTGTATACCTCTATTCCCCACTCTGATGGTCTCCGAGCTCTTCAGTTTTTTCTGGACCAACGCACTTGCCCTTCTATATCCACTGTCACTCTTCTCCGTCTTGCTGAACTGGTCCTTCAACTGAATTCCTTTGAATTCAATGGTCAGTTTTTTTACCAAATTAGCGGTGTTGCCATGGGAACGAAGATGGGTCCCAGCTATGCCTGTCTATTCATGGGCCACTTGGAGCATCAGATATGGCAACAATACTCCGGTCCTTTCCCTGGGTTTTACCGCAGATATATCGATGATGGCATAGGTCTCACAGATATGTCTGAGACTGATTTACACCGCTTCATCGACTTTGTGAACCACTTTCACCCCACCATCAAGTTCACCTCCCTCGTCTCCACAGTATCTGTCAACTTCCTTGACATTACTATTTCTATCACGCCCTCCGGCCTTAATACCTCAGTATACTACAAGCCGACAGATGCCCACAGCTACCTCCTGTATACCTCTTCTCATCCTCGGGCCTGTCGTGACTCCCTTCCTTTTTCACAACTTCTCCGCCTCCGCCGTTTATGCCAAGACGACGATGACTTCCACTTACGAGCCAATGAGATGTTGGATTTTTTCCGTAACAGACTTTATCCAGAACATGTTCTCACCTCTGCTCTCCAACGTGTGCTCCCCATCTCTCGTCTGGAGGCCCTCAAACCTCACCATAAATCCACTTCGGATAGAGTCAAATTAATCTTGACCCATCACCCTCACAGTACTACTGTCAAACAGATCCTTTTCCGCCACCTCCCTATCCTCCAAGCAGAGCCTCTGACCCAAAAAGTATTCAGTGAAGCACCTTTGGTGGCATATAGACGTGACAAGAACTTGAAGGATCTTCTTGTTCACAGCCGTCTCCCAAAGGAGAATGCCACTCACTTTGGCACACTACCCTGTGGTCGGACACGATGCAACACATGCAAGTATGTCATCTCAACCCAGAAGGTGTCCTTTCCTAAGGCTACGTACACCATCACTAGTAGCTTCACGTGTGAATCGCGCAATGTCATTTATACGATCATATGTAAACGTTGCTGCAAAACCTATATTGGCCAAACAGGCAAACGACTTGGGGACAGATTCAGCCAGCACTTAAATGACATCGCTCAGCGAAAGTCAACACCAGTTGCTATACACTTCAATGGTCCTGACCACCATGGTCCCATCGACATCCAGGTCACAGCGATCCGATCCTGCTCCTCTGACACTGCCAGCCGAGAACAGCTTGAGAACCGTCTTATCCACCGCATGGGGTGTCTAAAACCAGCCGGTCTCAACACTTTTCACACCTTTGTCTGAGGTCACCCTCTCCTCTCTTGCTCTATTTTACTCTTTCCACTCTTATCCTATTCTTCTATTTGTATGCCATATACATTTTTTTATTTCATATTTATTTATCTCCCACTCATTCTGTCCCTTATTATTTCCAGTCCCCACTTTTATCACGTTGGGTAGTTTATTTTCCGGTTTCGTTTTTTCATTTTTTAGTTTCTTAGTATGCATTGTGTACATCCGGTGGCGGAAGTCGCTTTCTGTTCAGCCACGCGCTTATCAACAGGACAGCGATTTTGATAGAATTTCGGTTCTTGCCTTCAGGGTAGTACCCAGTTTTTATTTTATTTAGTTTTTATGTGTCCTATCTAGCCTTCACTTTCTTTCCTTTCCTGACGAAGGCCTTGTGGCCGTAACGTAGACTATTTTCTTTGTCCTTTGTCCTCGTAAGACGAATCACCTTTTTTCGATTTTTTTTCAAACCCATCCATCTGCTTTACTTAACCATCACAGATTTGAGTTGTATAAAAATAGTTCCAGGAAAAGAGGTGAGTCTGTGATAGAATGTAGAGGATGAAAGAAATTCTGTAAAAGCAAAACTGAAAAACAGTTACTAAATCAGATTATAGTCTGCTGTTGCCATATTTTACAAACATAAGAGGGCATTTTCCATTTAAGTACTGTTACAGTTACCTTTGTCATAATTTGAATTAGTTACTAGTGCATACCAACCATCATCATCATCCTCTATCTCCAGGTTTCAGTAGAGATTTGGGAAACTACCAGACAGAAGGAATCTCCTTTTTTGCAATTTATAATGACCCGTATTGGAGCAAACATGAAAGTTCGGACCTTTGATCTGTCATTTGAGGTCTTTTTGGGTGGCATCTATCTCAAGCACCTACAGTATAAAAGTAATGGCATTTTAATGGCAAGGCCATGTTAAAGTTCACAAATTTTAAAAATAGTTTTAAAATAATTGTTAACATGCCCTGTGTTGTTCCTGGGGGTTTCTGATGAGACAGAGAAAAAGTGAGATCACTGGTCCTTCAGGCTTGTCATAAAGGTAACAAGTATGGAGTTAGCAACCTGTTCATATAAAATACATTGCTACATAAACCATGACTGCAGGAGCATGAAAATGCTTAGTACAGGCTTCCTGCAAGGGGACTAACTGCAGTGGTGGCTCCATGCCCCATAAGGAGTAAAAGGGGGAATGAATTTTTAACATGTTCACAGTTGTGTAGCTTTTTTTTTTTTTTTTAAATAAAGTTTTGGCGAGGTGCGTCCCGTTCAACTTAGTCAGTTATATTAGGGCGCATCTCCAAATATAAAAGACCTTTAGATCTGATTTTTACGTATAATATATAGTGAGTTGTTTAGCTCTAAGAAAGGGAAAATGAATTTTTAACATATGTTCACAGTTGTATAGCTCTAAGAAAAGGAAAATTAATTTTTAACATATGTTCACAGTTGTGAAGCTCTAAGAAAAGGAAAAGTAGACGCGTGCGTAGACCAACTTTGGCAACTATTTCAACAGCACATGACTGTCAAAGAAAAACATTTCAACAATCTTTTTCACCACTATCACGTACAAATATCTTGCATCCCAAAATCACACATAACTGTATAGAAAAAAAAGATGTGCACCGTATTTCAACCTATTCCTGATCATTAAGATATAAGCACATTTTCAGTTAAATTTTAACAATGTAAAATTAAGAATTAATCGTATATTTTTAATCAGATGTTTTGGGGGAATAAAGAACTGTATAAAACGTTGTACAGCCGTACACAGCCAAAAATGACCCAAAAAAAACCATACAAATTACCGCAAAACCATACAGGCTGACAGGTATGTATTTTGTTAACCTTGGTTTTGCAGATAATGTGTGTGTTTTGTATCACAAACAACAAGACATGCAGGAAAAGAAAGACAAACTAACAGGTGGGGCAGCAAGACTGTCACACTACATCTATTGAGTATAAAGAAATAGGAATAATTGTACATACAGATGTTTGATACTATAAGTTTGTGTGTTGATGTGATAAGTGAGGTGACGAAGTGAGTGTGTATTTGGAACAGTCACACACAGAAACGTACACCACGAGTCATGGAATGGTGTAACGGCAGGCGACAGTTAATAACAGTTTATTTACATCACCACACGTTAACATTGAATACACACATAGTCAAATTACAAGTCATAGCAATACAATACTCCACTTCTCAGCTACTCCACTTCCCAGCATCATCCAAGATACTCTTAAACATTCATCAGCAGATATATATCAAGGCCTAAAGTCCTTACGACTCATCTCTGCGCTATAAGACTGCACACAGCAGTTAACATAAATAAAGGCCTAAAGTCCTCACGACTCAATTCTGCTCTATAAGACTGCACACAGCAGTTCACATAAATAAAGGCCTAAAGTCCTCATGACTCAATTCTGCGCTGTAATACTGCACACAGCAGTTAACATAAATAATGGCCTAAAGTACTCACCAAATATCTATGGCCTACACTAATCTTGGCCTACACAAATCTTTACTGCAGTTTATGAAATGTAAGTCGACATTTCCTCAAGCACAACGTAGGCATACACTTTGAAAAACACAGGGACTGCGACCAACTCGGTCAACGTCCACAACTCGACTCCTCTCAGACTGCCACGGGAACACACATTTCCCGCTAAAACAGTCACCGGACTCGGCTGTTCATGGACTACCCGTGAGCTATTCACAGCCGGCCGAAACCAGTACAGAATAACTAACTGACTAGCGCTCACGATGCTTTCTGTACACTCTGTTTTCTAACATATAAATGTTTAAACAACTCACAATTAAACAAGCCAACAAGTGCCACAACCCTGAATTCACACTGTACAATCAGCATAGTACGGATCACTTCCCTTTGACCTTAACAGACTACCACCCCCTCCGGAGAAAAAAATGATTTTATCATTTTTTTGAAAAACTACATCAACGAAAAATGAGGGGTCAGCTAAGCTCTAATATATGCTTACAAAAATAGTTTTATGATAAGGTCAAAATAATACATCGCCGAATAATAAAGCAAGTGTACAATAAACAAATTACCCATAATAATCTGCTAAATACACTGAAATAATCATTTACAAACAAAGTTAAGTATGATTACTGTAGACCAAGCAGGATACAATAAATAGAAAGTAAAGTCAATGAAATCGAAATAGGAAGAAATATCTATAATTCCTAATAGTAACAATTAAGCTGATCAATTTCATGCATAAAATAAATAGAACTGTCACCAATAGTTATATATACTAATCCATATTACAATACAAACAATACAAAGGATGGAAGTATAAGAAGTGTAAGAAGTAAACGTATACAAATAGTATCAAGTAACATCCAGATGAAACATGGAAGCATAACCAAAGCATAGGCCGCTTCCAAAGAAATGGAGTGAAACGAAGAATCATCCGAAAAGGAAGAAGGAAATTCAAAATATGAATGCAAAAAAAAAAAAAAACCACAACAATACATCCCAACAACAATCCAACTAAATAAAGCATTATAAATAATTTAGCCAAATTACAAAATTTATTCATAACTAAAATGAATTATCACAGGCATCACACAAAAAAGTGCAATATATAAAAAATATCACAATCTCAAAAAAAAAAAAAAATTACTATTTTAAATTCGGAAATATCAACATGTATTATTACACCTTATTAAGCGCTTTGGCGCAGAAAAAATATAACAATGTCAACGAAAAATACATTTCCCTAAAAAATTACAATACAAAAAAGTTTCTTAAAGCTAAGTTAAATAAAAAATAGTATTTTAATTTTTTCTAGATTAAATCTATAATTAATATACCAAAAATGAAATCATCTTTAACCAAATGAATGACATCTAACAAAAAGAATTCCCATTCTTAAGTAGACTCATAATAAACGCATACTAGTTTAAACAGAATTCAGCAGAAAAAAGCACATGGCAAAAAAAATACCAGAAACCAACGTTTCAAAATATGTTTTCAAATACAAATACAAAATCATAAATAACACATACAAGTTTAGTTTCAAAATTACATTTCACAACACAATAGTTACTGCATATAACCTCTGTATATGGAAATATATTAATTAGACATAGCACCTGAATATAAGAAAAGAAAAAAATAAATTTAACTCTTGCTATACAGGAGCTAAAACCGCGTTTTTACGCGCTAGTTTAGCTATCGTTACCGTCGCGCGCCACTTCACGGGGCGAGCCGTAAAATTGGTACTAAACCCGCGCCACTTCACGGGGCTTGCCGGATTGTAAAAGTTAATGAATAACAAGACTCCCTGAAGCAACTAACGCATATTCCTCGCTAATGAGTTTGTGCATAGGGCTGGCAATCTCATCAAGTACAAAATTATCCTAAGAACCAACGCTGCCAAAACATAACAATGTTTGATGTATCAACTATCATTGCTTCAAACTTCACAACGGAGCACCTATGGTCCAACATAATATGGTCTAAGGGGAATAGTCTTCCGACTAGCTTATGAAAATATTACAAATCCACTATCTCATTATAAAAATTAAAGATAACTCACTACAAAGTGATATGATACAATTTCATTGCAATCATAATACATATAATGTTTATCCACAAAACAATAATGAAAACAGTAACATAGAGTTACAACAGTGCATACATATGAACATACACAATACGCAATACGACATTATGTAATAAGTTACTATACAATACAGTAATTCATTATCCCAAAAAAAATTAAGTATAAGAAACACTGTAGCAATCTTAAACCAACTCCTAAAGAAAAAAAAATAAATAGGTCACAACTCCGGGGTCCTTGATAGTATTCTGTACACCGCACGGGGTAACGTCATACAATACTGGGTCAACAGGCTGGCTTGGCTGCGCTTGACTAGACACCTGGTCGTAGGTTGACCTACATTCCTCTCACAGTGAAAAAAAATAACTTTGGTGCGATGATTCTTAACGCAAAGCTAAATACTGTGGGAAAATACAAATGAAAATGTCTATTTTAATCAACTTGTGAGATTTATTGAAGTAAAACGGAAAGTTAGTCTTACCTTTACCCAAACTTGTGGCAGTGAAAATGTCTGGTTTCTATATGATGCCATCATTTCCTCGTCACATAGCCGATAACACAGAAGGATAGGAACATCCTGACCGAAATGAAGGTCATCACAGCAGTAGGCTGAAATAAAATCCTACTTACACACAACGAGATATTCTCTCGAACTCAAAATGCATAACAAGCAGTAGTATTTGAAACAATACTCTTATTGTTACCTTGTTTATAACCAAGTTTGTTCTTTTGTTGTGCAACATTATTATGATTAGTATTTCTCTTTTTATAAAAATATCTAACCGATGGATTTTGTTGTGTTCTAGAACCATCATTATAAGGCTGATAACATTTATTGTAGTTATTTCTTTCACCAAAACTGTTTCTATTCTCTTTTGTGCCAAATTGCTCAGTACTAGTGATAACAAAATCCCTATAGTTATCAACATTTTTTTTGTAATCTGCCAAACTGACTGATAACGTAGAATTATCTTTGCTGGCCTGACGCCAAGAGTCAGTAATGTTAGCAGTAGTAGTACGTGGAAAATTGTATTTGCCACGTAAGGATTTACGTCCACCATGCTCGATTTTCGTCTCAGCAAAGAGTGTAAAGGGCTGACTCCTTGCTTGTTTTACTTGGTGATAAACAACTTTTTGTCTAGCATTGTCATCATTGACAGTAGACAACCCCTTGATGCCTAAAACAACATCTACTAATGCATCCACCCTTTTTCTTAAATCACTAATCTCAGCACTTCTAAGTGAGATGTCTTCAGTTTGTTTCTTAATTAAGTCATTAGATGTTATAACCTTACTGTTCTCCTCCATGAGTAATTTCTCAATATCAGTCATTTCCTCTTTCTTAAACGATAACTCCTCTACTCTCTTTTCTACATCCTTTTCTTTATTAGCCCTCAACTGTGTTAAGTCCATCTGAAGTTCCTTAGTGTCACTATCATAGCTATTTACTACTTCATCAATCTTCTTTGGAAATACTGTATGGTTTTCTTTCAGTTGGTGACTACAACTCTCATTGTCACTCAATAGCTCAGTAAGTGTTTCATTACATAACTTCTCATATTTCTTGGCATGAACTTTTAATTTTTCACAAATATCATTCTTCTCTTGAACTTCACGAGTGAGATTACCTACTTTGCTATTCGTATGTTCAATCTGAACTTCCAAATCTTTCACTTTACTGCACGCAGAGTCTAATGCTGTTTTTACACTAGCAAGCCCCAAGTTTGATTTATGCAAATCACTTGTGAGTTTAGACACTGTTTCTTGTAATCTATTCTTTTCAGGACTATCCTGCAAAACATCCTTTCCTGCAGAGCAATCTGTTTGTTTTTCTTCATCCGCTCCTCCTCTTCTAATTCCTTTTTGTTATCAACCTGCATGTTATTGCGGATTATATTGTGTAAAACCTCATGCATAAAATTGTGTCTAGCCTCAGTATAATTGCACACAAACGGATGCAGGTATTCTAACACATCCGCCAAATCTCTAGCCATCAATTGAGGACCTGACCAAAAGTTATCGTTAGCAAAAACCGACAAGGCTTCTACCACATTAAACAAAAAACCATCCAGCACGTATTTCTCAAGTGCTGGGCCTTGTAATCCATCAAGATATCTACCTTCTTCAAATAAATGATACAACACAGGCGTCATATCGTCTGAAGCCATATCACGATCCATGGTGATTCAATCACTAAGTTCACTAGATGTATTTACTTTTATAATTAACACCAGGTATTCCCCTGAGAAATTTGGACAATTAATTTCCACCTCACACCATAAATATCTCCTCAAGAGAATCAAAATTATTTGTTAATATCTTATCAAGTTCTTCTGCATAGAACTTTTATCAATTCTCAATTATTATGCACTAAATCCTATACTAAACAGTTAATAGAATAAATAATGCGTGATATGAGAAGACTTGATAGCATACATACATAAACACAGTTTCCACAACAACAAAAAACCACTTATCTTGCAAATAGCAAAAAGTCCCTTCTTTTCCCGTTACAACCGATGGGCATCAGATGACAAAACATAAGCAGACTCCCATGTCAACTCTCACTCCACCTTGACACAGTATGCTATGTTGTCGTACACAGCACAGGAAACTGGAAACAGTATGCTATGTGATCGTACACAGCACAGGAAACTGGAAACAGTACAAGTTATCCACTTGTTCCCCCTATTGTCGCGAAGGTACACTGTCTGTCACTCTTGTTGTAAAGAGTTACCTGATATTTTGAACTTGCATATAAAACTGGAACATACTGTAATTCTCATAATGCAGACATCACTGATGATGACGAATCAGGACAGGTCATCATAACCATGTCAAAGTTTACTTGAAAATTTCACTCTGAAACGTAGAACTGGACACGCCGCAGGAACGTCATAAGGAGACATGTAAACACAAGACGCATCACTGTGTCACCGATTACAGGTCATGAGCGACACAAAACTGTCTGTGAATAATAGAGGCTTTGCCGATTACCGGTCACGCTCGACACAAAAACTGTAGAAGATTCGCCTTTGTTTCTAAATACAAGCCACGCCCACACAGGGCTATCCATTGCTCTTATAACGCGAATTCGTGGTCATTACGCCCAAAAAACTGGGCACCAAATGATAAATCCGTTCTTTTTAAGAACTGGCCACCACTGATACTATAAGGTTGTGTGTTGATGTGATAAGTGAGGTGACGAAGTGAGTGTGTATTTGGAACAGTCACTCACAGTAACGTACACCACGAGTCATGGAATGGTGTAACGGCAGGCGACAGTTAATAACAGTTTATTTACATCACCACACATTAACATTGAATACACACATAGTCAAATTACAAGTCATAGCAATACAATACTCCACTTCTCAGCTACTCCACTTCCCAGCATCATCCAAGATACTCTTAAACCTTCATCAGCAGATATATATCAAGGCCTAAAGTCCTTACGACTCATCTCTGTGCTATAAGACTGCAGACAGCAGTTAACATAAATAAAGGCCTAAAGTCCTCACGACTCAATTCTGCTCTATAAGACTGCACACAGCAGTTCACATAAATAAAGGCCTAAAGTCCTCATGACTTAATTCTGCGCTATAATACTGCACACAGCAGTTAACATAAATAATGGCCTAAAGTACTCACCAAATATCTATGGCCTACACTAATCTTGGCCTACACAAATCTTTACTGCAGTTTATGAAATATAAGTCAACATTTCCTCAAGCACTACGTAGGCATACACTTTGAAAAACACAGGGACTGCAACCAACTCGGTCAACGTCCACAACTCGACTCCTCTCAGACTGCCACGGGAACACACATTTCCCGCTAAAACAGTCACCGGACTCGGCTGTTCACGGACTACCCGTGAGCTATTCACAGCCGGCCGAAACCAGTACTGAATAACTAACTGACTAGCGCTCACGACGATTTCTGTACACTCTGTTTTCTAACATATAAATGGTTAAACAACTCACAATTAAACAAGCCAACAAGTGCCACAACCCTGAATTCACACTGTACAATCAGCATAGTACGGATCACTTCCCTTTGACCTTAACAATGTTATAAAGGCAGATAACTGGATAAGTGCACATCATTCCCTATTTACGAAGTATCATAGGCAAAGGAGGAGGAAAGTATCAGGATATTAGTGCCAGAATTTAAAAAGCCAGATCTGCCTTCAGTATTTCCCAGCAACTTTCTATGTGGCTCGAAAAATGGGATGTTACCAAGAATATCTTGTATAAACTCTGGATCTTTAGCAGTATATTTCTCCATCACATCCTTCATTTCAGATGACCAGATGTAATAACAAATACTGACCTGCAGAAAAGAGCCAGATAAACAACCAGTACAATTGGAAATTAAAAAAGAGAAAGTGGAGATTGGTAAGACATACCCTCTTGAAGCAGTCTACCTTTATAACAAGACATATTCTTGACTACAACATACATGTATAGGGAAGGACAAAGAAAAACTAGAGAACATTTGAAAGGAAGCCAAATAAGCTGGAGCCTCATGAACAGAACTGAAGATGACCCAAAGTAAATAAATCCAGTAATAGTAAGCAACAATTACAGCCATATATTCCTTAGGCAACAAAGAATGGATAACCATGATGATTCTTAATGTTCCCAACATCAAGCCCAAGATATCTATAGGTAGACCGTTGGGACGTTCAGTATCAAAAGGAAAGTAAATATGACAAAAATGCTTGATCAAATCAGATGGGCTAGATTGAATAGCACAGTAGTAAAAAGAGCTGTAGGTTATAGAGGGATAACAGTACTGCTTTAAAAAAAAATAGAGGAGGAGAATGAACAAAACAAAACAAAAATGTTTATTAACACTAAAACTCAGTTTTTATCACCAAAACTTCATTTTGACATTCTTTATATAGTTTTACAAATATACTGCCACTGATTCAGACAGACTCTCATACAGTTTCCACATACAAACTGCCCAAATGTAAATTTCTCTGGATACGCAAGTCCCGGAGAAATACAATAAAGGAATACAATTATTCCCTGAATGCAAATGGCCTCAGGTACTCAATTGCTGAGGATATTTACTGCCATAGATAAAGGATCCCCATAATGTCATGCATACATTTTTCTCTCAGTAATAATTTCTGATGTAGTTTTACCTTAACTTTTTTTTTTTTTGGCCAGTTTTCTTCCCACCCCTCAATTCTTCTTCTTCTTCTTCTTCTTCCGTCCTTAGCCACCGACCGTCAAAGCAGTCAGTGGCCATTACGCCTAGTGGCGTCTTAGGGCAACAGCAGATAGGTTTTCTTTGCCATTGTTTCCCATCACGCCTATTGGCGTCTTTAAGGCAACGGCAAATCAATCCATTTGCTGTTGTTTCCGTAATCGAAGTGACTGGCAAACGGGTGATCAGCCCGTCCTCAATTATTAGACTGACTTATTTATTGATTGTTTGCACAATACTAACCCTGGTTTTTCTTTGGTATTTTCTGCAGTCAGTGAAAACATACGGAAGCAATTGGAAAAATGTCATGGTATGTTTTTATTTTATTCCAGGAACGGGGTTTCTTAATTTTACTATTTAATGGTGTAAGATATATTCTGACTTATATAAGACAGGATATTTTTAGCTTGGCTACTTTTTAGGGGCTGGCTATCTACTCTTCAATATTTGCCAAACGCTTGAAGTGTGTAAACACGGTTACTTTTAATTGAATATCTGGATCACTGACATTAGGCTTGATGAGGTAATTTGATTATACGGTATGTCAAGAAAACCCTGTGGTTTCCAGGGGTCTCTGATGAGATGAAAGAAAAGAATCTCTGCTGCCTGTGGAATGTCAGAAGAGACAACTAGTGTGCGAGTATGCAGGGGTTGCAGCCTCAATGTATACAATAAATTGATGCAGGAATCACTAGTGCAAGAACACATGAAATGCTCTGGCAAAGGTTTCATTCAAGGAAGCCACCCTCAGTGGCAGCTTCATGCACTCCAAGGAGCATAATAGGATAATCATATGTCAAGAGAGTTTGGTGATTCTGTAGTGTGTTCCAGTATTAAATGTTCTTTAACTCTTAATATATGACACGCCAGTTGAAATGGCACACAATCTGACCTGAAAACACCACACTTGAAGTTTCATATCAAAGTTAGTCTGTAAAACATTTAAACAAAATTCAGTAGAAATGTTTCCAATAAACGGTTTCTAAGGTCTTTCTGGTAGACCTCGTGTTTACAGGTGTTCTTATTTTTCTTTAATGTGTGACAAGATGTTAATGTTTTATGAAACAAAGAACAGCTGCTTACTGTAAACAAACTTTTACAAATCTGATACAGCATCATGTTTGAAAAGCCATAAGCAAAGATTGTTGATTGAACATGCATCACACCTTTGTTTTGAGTCATAAATGAAAATAATGATGATGATGAGGTACTGAGCATTCGTAGTTTTGATTCAGATGAATTCAGAAGTGTGTTATTTCCATAGAGGTTAAGGGATCAAATCACTTGATCAACACTTTTGATGATCAGATTGCCTCCTGTTGTATCGCTGTTTATAGAGTTTCCTATCATCATAAGGCAAACTACTGAATGAAAAAATTGCCTTGAAAATCACAAAAACAGCCAATAAAAGCTGGGGTTGATTGCCATGTCCTGTAAAGGATAAGCAACTTTTATCATCATAAGGTGTGACATGCACACCATTTCAGTGGGCCAACTGAGGTGCTATATTAGTGCTACCAAATTCAGTTTGAGCATCTTTAATGGTATCTAGGTCGCTAAGTAATGGTCTACAAATTCAGCTAAACTATCAGTTAATATTGAACCTGATCAAAATACTCATTAATTATCAGAATCTGTCAGTAAAATTGAATTCTCAAATTGTCACAAAAGCTGAACAGTGCTCATGAGCACCATAGAAATTATTTTAATTGTGACACCGCATCATGAAGTACAATTTGTAAATTGTAGAGTGTAACATAACAGTGTTTAAATTGTAGAGTGTAACATAACAGTGTTTAAATTGTAGAGTGTAACATAACAGTGTTTAAATTGATTCATTACTCTTTGCTCCGTGTAGATCATAAGCTTTCAACTAATTACACCACTTTTAAAATCCCTTTTAACTCTGTCTCTAGCTCATTTCTCCATGTGTTTTTTGGGTTTCCCTCTTTTTTTTTAGCCTGGGGATTATGACAAAACAAGGACTGCCTTGTAATAATAATGTTTAACTAGTTAAATACATTGTCTTACCAGTACAATGCAATTATAAATTTGTGTTGGTTTGGCTTAGAAATGTTACAGTAGACTTAGGAGTTTATCTCACTAGTATGGCTACCAGAAAAGACTGTCTTTGGATAAAACATTAGTTGGGCCTTGCCATTCTATATGTATACTCTCTTTTGCAGCAGCCTGTGTATCCATAACTTGATAATCTAGATGAATGACTTATTCGTTTGTTTGGTTCCCACGGGTTATTTGTAAAATAAAATAAAAAATAAACCCCAAACCATCTGCGAGGAAGATTACCATTTTACAACAAAGGAACGAAAACTCTGGCACATGCACACACACACACACGCACACATGCACATTTGATTTGGGAATTGTGATTTACTCTGGTAACATTGATCGGATAGGAAGGATGATGCCATTATTGCTTGTTGGTAATGGAAAACATGATCTGAAATTAGAGACACTATAAAATTCTAACCCATCAGAGGGTTATCATGATATTCTTCTTAAGATTGGACCAAAAAAGTGCCATGAAATCACAAATTCCACTTACCACCATTTGTCTTAAATGCTGTAAGAATCATGTTGATAATTTCTGATGATCAGTACATATAAGTAATAAATCTTCCAATATGCCTGGACATTGTTTATTTAACTCTTACTATCCAGCAAGCCCCGTGAAGTGGCGCTGGTTTAGTACCAATTTTACGGCTCGCCAATTCAACTGGCGCATGACGGTAATGATAGCAAAACTAGCGCGTAAAAACGCGGTTTTAGCTCATGTATAGTAAGAGTTAACAATATGTGGCTAAAAATATCTTAACTATGAAAAATGGTTAGAAAATAGTCTCGGATTCTAGCTGAAAAATTGAAGCACACGTGACAAAGTTATCAGCTTTGATAGTTTGGGTGAGGCAGTTCTAAAGAGTCAATGAAACAGCAAAAAGCATATACATAGATGCAACATTTTGGCTACATGTCAGAAGGGTCAAATTATGGATTTCTTCTCTAATTCAGCTAGACTTTTCCAGGATCTGCCAACAATTTAGCAACGTAAAGACCACCAATGATGTTTTAAAGACAAAAATAGTATTCAGTACACATTTGGACATAACACTCTTGAAATTACACGCAGAAAAACGTAAACACCGAATTTGTCCGTCCGCCATTTTGGATTTTTTCCGATCAACTCGACTTAACAGGTCGTAAACAAAATGCAATCTGAAAATTACTACAATGCATCTAGTGATGTAGATTCCTGTTTTGATGATTATTCAGAGGACTTGGAAACATCTGATGAGTTGGATGGCGAAAATACAGCTCAGAACAACTCAGATCACCCGCCGTACATGTAAAGGTAATGTTACTTCGTTAACGAAATGACAGCTGATTTTGAAAAGTAGTAAAACAGTCGCTTTAGTGGGCTATTGTAGTCAGTATAGCTGCTTTCTGTTTGTTTTTGAAAAAAAGAAACAAATATTTCACCTTTAAAACAGTTAACAAAGAACTCATGGCACCAGGAAATAAATATAAAGTGGATCTGACGTAACTTCTGAATCAGCTGATTTTTCTGACCTCATTTGCCCTGTGTCTCTGCTTTTAAAAATTATTATTTACATCATATGACTTTATGATTGACAGTATTCCTTTGTACGGAAAATGTAATGTGTGTCAATTTTCCTGTGTACACTAAACTGTAACTTTGAATTCTATTGTTGATCTGTAAAAATTAATTTTAAATTGTTCTTCTTGCAGATGTTTTGGTTATGATGGACTTGATGAAGGCCCATCTTCCAACCCTCCACCTTTTTCGCCTGAGAGGGTTCCAGTCTGCAACTGTCAGAGGTAAGCACCAGAGAAAATACAAAGCAGTTTTTGAGACCCATTGACTTCTTCAAACTGTAATTTTATGAAAGAATATAAGAAAATATATATAAGAAAAGGGTGTTTTCTTTTTGACAGTATATTAGAGACAAGCCAACAAAATGGGGGATGAAATTATGGGTTCTTGCTGATGCTGTTAGTGGATATACTTTGATGTTTATTTAGGTAGGATCACTGCAAATGGACCATTTGGTTTAGCTTATACTGTAGTTAGTTATGAAAGTAGTGGACAAGAGTGACCAGCCAATTAACAAGTACAATGTTTTGAGAAAGACCAATAAATATTGGATAACTCTTTTGTTCATTTTCTGGATATTGCTATGGTAGATGCTTACATTTTATTTCAAGACTAGCAGAAAAAACACCCAGATGTGGAAGACCAACTAGATATGGTCAGCTAGATTTTACAGAAGAACTAATCCGGAATTGGGGAACATAAGTTTGTATGATGCACTACTCGCTTCAAAGCCACCAGTGTTTTCTCGGCACACCATGGACCCCAAGTTTCAGAGACAAAAAGAAGTTGTAAGCTTTGATATCAGATTGTAAAGATTGAACGAAAAATAAAAAGTTAAATGTAAAGTTTGTGATATTTTTTTAAAATGTTTTCATGCAGGTAGGAATTGTCTGTCAGCCTTAGTAGGAAATATATAAAGATGTGTTGAGTCTTTATTATGTCACCCTCATAACTGATTTTACTTATGTGTTAGTGATCATACAGTGTTACACTAGAAATATGTCTACTGAAGTCATATTTCATTATTTTAGCTAAGATGTTGCAGCTACCTAAAATAACTGTAATGTATTCAGTGGAAGATTTAAAAAAATGTTTTTTGTTTTTTTTTGAAAAGCATAGTTATGTAACATTTCAAAAATTTGCATAATTTTATTATTTAATGTTAATTGTTTTGGAAATGTAACATATAATGCAGAAATGGTCAGACTACAATAAAATATGACTCTTGTTAATTGTTCTGATAATACTTTATTTTTTTCTTCTTTGTGAAATATCATGTTTATAATTTTTGTGTATTTTTCCTGTTGACTTTCCTTCAATTTTTTAAAACTCACATCAATATAAATTGTTAAAATATTAATTTTACATCTAAATATGGTAGTCTGTTCAATTACAAACAATTTGATGTATAACACTCTTGGGTAGACTTCAAATTATAATGTATCAAGGAACATTAGAAGTCAGATATGTCAGAGTATGAGAAAATGATACAAAATATCAGGTCTGAAGAGAGTTAAGCAGTTTCATAAAGAAAAATACAGAAAGACATTGTTCAAAGTCAAAATGTCTTAAGTTTTATAAAGAGTAATATTAATTTCATGTAACCTTGTTTTGTACATAACACATTTTCTGAATTACAAGATTATTTATTCACCAATCAGCTTGAGATTTGGAACAAGAGCTATCCATTCCCTTATATAACTTTTTTTGAGATTAGTTCAGATTTCTGATATCTTTTTAGATTTATTGCAGATAATGTAAAAATTGGCAACATTTTTTGCTAATTGTAGACACTAAGTTCAAAACCCTATAGTTCTGGATCTACTATAGTTATAAATAATCTAATTTTGCAAAAGCTTTAAAATATGACAAGTTTCCATTCACATTTGGTGTTCTTAACTTTAAAAAAAAGGCTTAGTGAATTGAAATAAAGCATTGAAATCAATTACGGCCACCCTTTCCATGAAAATGAGTATGACAGTATCATTAAACTCTTTGCTGCCCATAAATATTACTATTGTAAGTTAAGCCTGTGCATATTTATTGAAAACTTTCAATTTTTACAAAAATGGCATTTTACTGCTGCTTCTCTTAACTCTTTGACGCCGCAATTATTTTCCACCCTGTCTTCTTCTTTGATCCTTAGCTGCCGACCATCAAAGCAGTCAGTGGCCATCACGCCTAGTGACATCTTGTAGGGCAACAACAAATTGATTCCACTTTGCTCGGTCGGTGGCCATCCTTCGTACAGTGCCCCAACTCTGGTTCATTCTTTGCATCTCAGCCTCCACAGTCCTCCACCAGGTTGTTTTTTTCCACCCTGTGCCATAATTTTAATTCATGATAGTCTAAAATCAACGCTAAGAGAGTTGTTTTGGCATGGGTGTCAAATCTTACCAACGCTCTGAGCGTCGTTCTGGAGTCAAAGAGTTAAAATTGATGAGCCATTCATCAGAAACTGACCAAATGTTAAAATCCTCGTGAAGATCTGAAAGCAAGCATGCCAGAACTAGAAATCTGTCTGCAAGTACAACTTCCTGTGCAGATAATGTAGAAATTTCATTTCTTTGTGCATTTTGACATGGTCACACAATGTATTTCCATTTCATGTCTGTTTTATTCATTATGCAGTGCATTTTTGTTTAACCAGTTTTTGACACATTAACTATCAAATTGAAAAACACTATAGTGTCATTAAATTGTGTTCTCATTTTCACTATGTAGGTACTGTAAGGAGAAATTAAGCTGTTGTTTTCTTCATTTTTATGAATTCTTCGTTATTTTGAAGATAAATTAATTTACTGTTGCAACAAGTTAAAATAGGTATTTTACATGGATGGTAGATATTATTAATAATATAAAACGATTGAGAGACAAAGAAAAATTTGTTTTAAAATATTATCAACTTACCTTCAAATTGCTTGTTCCTAAGGCAGTTAACGCCTTTCTCTTGGTGATTACCATGCAGTATATCCATTTAGAAGAAAAACAAGCCCAAGAACACACACACACACAGTAGCTAATATTTACACTATTAGAAACTTACATTATCACGCCAACACCGCTTCAAAAAAATTCTCAGAAATTTTGAATAAATAACACCTTTGAGAAAACACAACATCTATAACTTATTTACAGTATATCAGTGTCTTTAGTGAGTTACTGATGAAGTATGATGTGTATGGTACAGCCTAAAACAGTTCTTTTGGTGGAGATGGGGCTTTTCGGAGCAACCGATGCAATACAAATTTGTTCAGGCTCATTTCGCAGGAGTTGAGCACACTGCACAATTCCTACCTTTGTCAATTTGATCCACAGTGTGCTTTGCACCCTCAAATCTTTTTACTTTGTTTCCTATAATGAATTTCCTACCTTGTTTGTTGCCACTGGTGGCTACTAGATCAGGTGGAGTTCTGGAGGCAGCTTTCTCAGTCAGCTGATCGATCAATTTATCTTTGAAAATTGTTATGACCCCAACTTCACATTAGCATGACTGAGGGTGTATAATATATGGGCATTTACTTTGGACACCTCAATAATCCAGGAGAAACTTATTTTCTTCCACCATTTTCTAGCTTTTTTGTTGGAAATTACCATAGTAAGCTACCATTTGATCATTGTGGTCACATCTATTCATGCAAAAACTGTACCGGTGTACTGGCTTGGGTTTTTCGACTAAGTTGTGACACCATCTCAACTGATGTTTCAGTGGACACAACAGTACTTGGTTTCTTTGCCTTTTTATCTCACCAAGCAACACATACCTGGGATCCATCACTATTTCTGTACCACCTGGTTTCTCAGTACTGGAGGGAGAGGGTCTTCATTTGAAGGGGACAGTGTTTTCTATTGATGTTGACTGTGCCAGTGTAATGAATGCCCCTACTCAACAGAAAAGTTATCAGTGTATCCACAGTGTAGTACCTGTCAGCAAATACATGGTGGCCCTTCCCAATTCCTTGTAGCAGGAAATGAAATACCTTCACCGCCTGACATGCTGAAGAGTCATTAGCAAGTATGTATAATTTTTTTCCAAAGTACCTTGTATGTCAGTTCAGAAGAGACATACCCTGATGCAGAATAATACATTAAAAAGTATTAATGTGATACTTGCTTGGCTTTGCTGCATTGTACAGCTTGTGTTTCCAGCATCCGTTATAACCAATAACCATTACATCAATGGATAAAATGCATCCTGGAATTTTGCTATGAGCAAATAAAAAAAAAAAAACTATTTTGTCCCTCCCTTCTGAATCAGCATCTTCAGCATGCATCATTGTATGGTAAATTATTTCAAACCTGGATCATGAAAACATACTACCATACAGGGAGTATTACTACCATACAGGGAGTATAATTATGTGGTGTCCATGCCCAAAACACTTTTACCGATGGCTTTTTATCTAAACCCATCAAAGTTATTAATGAGAAGAATTTGAAAAGCTCTAATTCAATGACAGGTTTCGAAGCAGCGAATGAAGATCTTGTTGAAGATGGGTGTTCTGAATTCTTTTTGTCAGCATATTCATTTATTACAATGACCAAAGAATGTAAGACATCTGGTAAGCCAGCAATCAAGTGCAGAGGAAGTTACATCAAGATTCGCATGCAGACCTGGTTCACGAGTTGGAACGAAATGAAAACTATTTGTTGTTTCACCCTCATTCACTTGCTGCCGTTAGTCTGTTTCTTTAGTTACATTATTTCCTGTACTATTTGTAACTCTAACCAAGGTTTTTGTTTTTTTACGTCCCACTGATGGCCCAGGACTTGCAATATCTGCACTATCATCACTGCTTGCATCGTCACTACCATTGTTATCACTGTTCTCAAAATCACTATTTGAATCAGAGTCCACACCATTTTCACTCTTGTCCTCATTGCTAGATCTATCAGTTAGTTGTTGAAACAAATTTCTAGCCTGTTCAGCAGTTAGACGAGGTGTATGAGTGTTTTTTGTGGCCCTTTCACTAGTTGCCATGGTAAACAGTTTTATCAGATTTGGTAACTAACCTGAAATGTTGAAAAATATGAATATAATATCAATTTTCCAGGGTTTGACAATAAACCATGTTTATTGAATTTGTTTTCCGGTGGTAAATTAAAATCTTCAACCACATCAGAATGTGATTTGGTACATTTTTCAATATTACTAAACATATACTGTTCAAAAAAAGAAACGCATAGCTATCCGAGGTCGCGTTTTTATGAGTTTGTAAGTAAAATTTGGTGCTAGGGTATATAAAAACCAGCCTCAAATGTTCTTTACAGTGTCAAATGCATGTGTTGACCTGAATTGCGTTCGTTTTTGTAATCGTTACAACGCAGTGGTCAATAGTGTTTATGACGCAATTTTTGACCACAGCTCATGTTGCGCGCACGTGAAAGCAACAAAATTTGGGGTGAACACTATTCACTGACAACGCAACTGAAACCCTATAAAAGGATAACGCTACACACACAAAAAAATTCAGTTCATTTTCAAGCAGACATTTATGGCGTCTCTATCGATAAATTTAAGGAACATTGCTATTGGCCGACTGCATGCAGGCGAAAGTCAAAGTCAGGTTGCCAGGCATCTAAACGTGCATCAGAGTACCATCAGTCAACTTTGGCACTGGTTCCAAGCCACTGGCTCAGTTGAAGACCGGCATCACAGTGAACGACCCAGAGTGACAACAGCAGCGGAGGATTGCTTTATTCGGCTTCGTCACCTCAGAGACAGGTTTACAACAGCTTCCTCAACTGCCCAGTCATTGCCTGCAGGACATCATGTGTCTGATCAAACTGTCCGGAATAGACTGTATGACGCTGGACTTTGGGCACAACGACCTCACCGAGGACCTGTCCTTACGCTCTGCCATCGCCAAAATCGACTTCTTTGGGCCAACCAGCATCGTCCCTCGGCAGCTGACAATCAATGGAGACGTGTCTGGTTTAGTGACGAATCTTTCTTTTTGTTGCAGCGTCATGATAGACGGCGTAGGATCTACCATAGGCGAAATGAACGTTTTGCCCAAAATTGCGTTGATGAAGCTCTGCCGCACAGTGGTGGAGGTGCAGTGGTGTGGGGAATGATCAGTTACAACGGAAGGAGTCAATTGGTGCACATTGAAGGAAGCTTGAATGCGCAACGATACATCAATGAAATTCTTCGACCCCATGTCCTTCCACTTTTGGCTGCCCAAAGGTCTGTGTTTCAACAGGACAATGCCAGACCCTATTGTGCACAGTTGATCACGCAGTTCCTGACTGCCAACAACATTCTCACCCTTCCTTGGCCATCCCTGTCTCCAGACATGAGTCCGATTGAGCACCTGTGGGATGAGCTGCATAGACGTGTTTGTCGCCGAGACGTTGCTCCAGCCAATCATTGTGATCTGTTCCAGGCACTCCAGGAAGAGTCGCAGCCATCCCACAGGCCCACATCAGACATCTGATCGCATCCATGCCCAGGAGATGCCAGTCGCTGATTGATGCAAGAGGAGGCCACACACCATACTAACGGGAAAGCCCGTACGCCAAAAATCTCTCGTGACCCAGATGCAAAACAACTGTCAATTGATTGGTTGAACCCTAAGGTATTCTTGTGTGCAATTTGAACAATTAACTCATTAAATTAAAAATGTTATTGAATGTCAAAATTATGGCTATGTGTGTGCCTTCAGTAGCTATGCGTTTCTTTTTTTGAACAGTATAGATTGCTGGTCCGAACGGCTTGCGGCCATAGTGATGATACTTCATAAGCCAGCTCAGATGGCTCACGGCAAGTTAAAGTGTTAAAGAGCTAGTTTTTATTTATCTCTGTCTTCTTCAAATATAATAGCCCAAGCTTTCATTTTTCACTTATGCTTCATTAATTTCTCTTCTGTATTTTCTGTTACTGTGCCTTGCTTTAAATTTTGATAATCTTCATCTTTATATTATTCAACAATTTCTACTGTAACTCCTTTATTTATGCTTAATACATTCCAAACTTTTTAGTATTGTAACATTCAGCGATTCATTCAACTTTAATCTCTGTAAACCTTTGTGACCTAATTCACTGTAGTTTGTTCTTGTTACTTATTTAGTGGTCACTGGAGAGAATGTTAACATCATCAATTCTCCCTTTGTGGATGAAAATGAGCCATTGCTGAGCATTCGTTTTATTCAGGTGAGTTTCTGTGTTTTCAACAGCTTATATAATCTGTGCGTTTCATTTTGCTAACACTTATCAGCTTCCATTCTGATGTATTTATTTGTGGTCTGTTTGACTGTGTACTCTGTTAATTTAGTACTTGCATGTTAAGACTTGGTCCATTTCTCAGCATAGCAGAATTCTTATTGAGTTGATATATGCTATAATACTGCCAAATAACATCATGAGAACACTGCACTGCTCCAGTTATTTATTTTAGACAAAATGTAGTACTTTAACATTATTACAAGAGTTTGAAATTATAAATGTAAGAAGGTAGAACACATTTTTTATTTTGGGTATGTTTTGCACATACAGACATTTTATAAATAAACTGGCTGTCTAGTTTTTATTCTTATCTGACTTTTGCACTTTGTGTGTTGTGTGTTATTTCATTATTGTAAATATGCTTAATTCCTTGCCATCCTTCTCATCCATCTACTCATCTATACTTTTATTCACTTATCTTTCTTAGGCTAACAAGAAAGGGCCTGAATTCAAGACAACTTACAACAACACTGCCCAGTCCATTACTGTTGAATTCTCAACCTTAGATGTGGTTCTTCACCAAGGAGTGGTCCTTAGGTATCATTTTGAAGTTAGGCTAATCCAGAATTTATATGCAATGTCAAAGAATCAGGTGTATTGGTTATCATCAAAATAAATTATATTTTTATTACAAGGTAGATATTTTTAAAATTTTATCTGTGGCTAATGGTTAAAACATGTCCTTGAATGAAGAAAATATATGTCTGTAACATCAGGTAGTGATCAAAACGAGTTTTAATTTTAATGTTGTGACATATTTCAGAACACAAATATTTGTATGTGTATGTTCGTTCATCCTTTTCTTCTTTAACTTCTAGCTTCTCTAGGTAGGATTGAGAGGTCTGAGAAGATGACATATGATTTGCTCTTCAGATAGAGGTGTGCATAGCTTCCCATTATAAATGATAAGCCTTCATTTGGATTATTCAGAATTTAAACTACGACCAGCATGGCTCTGTGGCCCCAATTTTCTTGTGCAGTATTTGTCCTCAAATATGTAAGAGGCTCTGTGTTGCATAGTTATACTTCATGCTTCAAGCACTATCGGGAGAGTCATCTATAGCTCACCAATGTAACTTGGTACATTCTACAATACTCTAGATTAACAATGTTCAAAGATATTTCATGTTCAGGAGATACTGCTATTTCTTTGACAATCAATCACTGTTTATATATTCTAATTGACATAATGCAGATTTTATTGCAAAATTGTTGAACTTACTACTGTAGCATGGGTTTGTTTTGCTGCATAATTTATTAAACCGCACCGTTAAAAAAGAAAACAACAGAGGACATAGAGTTAAAGCATTTATTATTCAGTATTACTGTGCACTCATCCATTATGATGTTAATTAATATATCATTTCTTCAGTTACCCTATGATTTATGAATATCTGAGCTTTTACCTTAATAGCTTGCTGGATTTTGCAAAGAAATTGGAGCCATCTTTAGCAGTGCAACCTACTGGTGGGGCAGACATTTACAGAAAAACACAATCACTACTTTCGGTTTCTTCACAAAGAAGTTTTGTGATTTCGGAAAGTAAGTTACTACAGAAACTTGTCAAATTAATGTCATATATATATAAATAAGATAACCTTTTTTATACACCTATGTGACGGGTGTTGCGGTTCCTTCATCTTATATTATTATTTGAATATTAAAGTCACTCTCTTGACGTGGTTAATGTTTGTTATTGATGGTTAGCTCTGACCGTAAGAACATCCCTTCGACGTTCTGATTTGCATATTGTACATTAGTTGATTTCCCCTGTGGGAGAGTTATCGTGCTGAGGAACGTAAACATTAACAGCTGTGGAACCAAACCCAAAACGTAAGTAAGATATCAAGCCTTCTGTTCTGAGTCCACATGTATTGACGTTCATATAAACGATATCCGACATTCACAAAACTTCATGTACAGTTCAGCATAACAATAAATTCCAAATAATACCAGTAAGTATCCGTCCGTGTCAAAACAATATGTCAGATGAACATCATGACTATGTACATGCGCTGCTGTAGTCAACAGCCAAAAATGAGCGCATGAGTTCTTGACAGCTACAAATTGAATCATAATACGATTCTCCTTCCATCATTTAATTTACTTAATAATCTCATACTTAGATTAATATTTGAACTGACCCTGAGTTCTATATTGAATTCATATATCGGCTATATACTAAGCCTCTCCTTGGAAGACATACAAGACACGACTTCTCTGCTTGACGGATAGCGTAACAAGGGGCATGTAACCAAGTCACCAAGCGTGACCTTCCCAACGCGAATGCGTCATAATCTTAGCATATATTTCGCGTTCAGTATACAGTAAAATATCGACATATTCTATTAATGTTATTGACCCCTAAACGTTGCGCACTGCTAAACCCCAGCAGACGCCGTCATTTAAAATAACACCGTAACAGATTTCCTGTCAGACGGGGAAAAAAAATCTATTAGATAGATTTTTTTTTTTTAACTTTATTAAAATTATTAAAAATTGAACAAAACCCGACGTATGGCCAATGATGTTCTATCTAGAACAGTGTCGCGGTCATGTCAGTAATATCTTATAATAAAATCAACGTCATATCATACATATAACTAATATTAAATAAAGAAATGTCACTGTCATTAATTAATTAACTAATTAATTTGATGTATGTATTGACTAACTACTAATGTGAGGTGTTATTAAAATTATTCTAACTAATTAAAATTAAAATAATTAATTATAATATGTAAGTATGGTACTAACTAGTTAATATCTAATTAAAGAAAATGAGAAATAGTATCAGAGAGAAAACGAAATAAAAATTGAGAAGTACGGACAATTAAAACTAAATATTAAAGTATACATTAAATTAGTAATGCGTATGAAAATGAAGTATAAGGATAGATACCTAATTAAATTAAAGCAATCAGAAAGAAAAGAACAGAAAAAATTCATACATTTTAACTATACATATGAAATATCATAATCTAATATCTATCACCTTAATAATTAAAATATTAATTGGTGTGATATTTTTTTGTTTCATCTTTTCTTAGTATATTTTATTTTTTTATTTCATCACACTTCAACTTTATTTTATTATATATTAATTTAATAACTAACAAATTTAACAATATCGGACATGAAGATCCAATCGTTGTTACATCCTATTGACTTGTATGAAAGTTCTTTAAGAAACAAAGTTCATCTTATCCAATTCTGATATGATGATCCAATCGTCGTTAGTTCCTTTATTGAAATTGTGAACGTAATTTGAATAAGTCATCACCGTATTTGTCCAGTCTATATCAGAGATTGTTCCTTTTTACTACTTTGCAATCGAAATGAGTGATTCCAACTGAAGTGTTGTATATTATGAAAGTAGAATTAATACCGTTCATTGCAAATGTAATGCTTGATTAGTCAGCAAATTTTCTTGAAATAGTACTATTCATTCAGAATCCGTAGGATGTCTTGACAAAGTATCGGCCATTACGTTCTCAGTTCCTGGTATCGATTCTATTTTGAAATCATAGGGTTGCAGCGCGATAGCAAATCGTGCAAGCTTTGGACTTTTATGGTTTGAACGACAGGATGAAGGATATCATCATGATATTGGAGTAGACAAGCCCCGAGTCCGTAATTACTCGCATCTGTACGTAGAACAAACTTTTTAGAGGCATCTGATAATCTTAAAACAGGTGGGCATGAGAAAATGTTCAAGATAGTGCGAAAAGTTTTGTCACATTCGTCTGTCCAATTTATCCTTAACGGCATGTTCTTCTTTAGCAAAGATGACAAAACAGCCGTGATGGATGACAAATAAATCTATGCTGTATGGGGCTGAGCATAGTTGAGACATTTAAACAACTTACTGTCTCTTGTAGGCATGGTAAAACAAATAAGACAGAAAACATGTACAAATTTAAAGATGTTAAGAATCAAAAATGTTTTTCGAGAAGAAAAAAAAATCAATCTATATTAGGATAGATGATTAAGAAAGACAAGAAATGATGACTGACAATGCTGAGTCATCAAGAAATAAGACAAAAGGGTAAGCGTACACCATTATCTGCGTGGCGCAGAATCAGGTACTAATTGTAAGTGTAGATGATGGTGACGAAAATAGACACCGTTATCATGCTCAATAACCCAACGAGCGTCACGATTGTTACGAAATGTAACCAAAGCCTGACTATTCTGACCATCAACAGATGGTAGAAGACGAACAAACTTAACATTTGCTGTAAAATTAAAGAAATTTCCAAGTGCCTGCCAGGTAGTATCCTGCGGCAGATTTCGCACTAACACTGTGCGAGAATACGCACTTTTCCCAATATAAGTAGTATCATTGTCACGAAATTGTGCACAATGATGAAATGTATTCTTTGTCAAAGAATTAACTTTCCCCCTCAACATAGACAAAGTATTTTTAATGGATGACGTATCATCTTGACTGTACTTATGGTGATACCTATCATTACTAAAGGTAGTAGGTTTCCTACATGTCGTAGACATGTCTTGGTTGGGCAAAGTAAAACCTTTGCCGTTAGACTTATTTGTCTCAACCTTCTTATTCAAGTTCCTTCTAACCTTAACATTATTTTTCAACTTATTATACTGCTTAGTACTCTCATTTCTAATGTCGACAACATCAAAAGTATTATTTGGATCAGTTGTATCCTTAGAATGTTGTACAATAGATCCATCATCCTCATCAGTTTCCGGGATAGTACTCAGAGTGAAGTTGGAAACTGCTGTGCCACATGTATTCATTTTGTTGGCACGAAGTGTAGCCATTGCAACAACAGCGTTAGCGTTGCTAAAAGATTGCAAATTTTTTTTTTCCCATTCATTAATCTCCTTAAGAGTGCAATCCTTACTTCCGTGGATGCGTCCTACGGTAAGATCAGCTGATGGATTCTGTAACATGCACACCTTGACATTACCTGTAAAAAATGGTGTGTTAACATATACTATGGCAGTGGGGTAGTACTCAATAGTACCCCCGAAGGTCATACACCTGATGTGTTCCCCGGTAGCATAACTGGGGTGAACGAGGGACTGTCGGACTCCGATAATGGTTGATCCCATATCCCTTAAAACTGAGACCACAGTACCGTTTACCAATCCTCTATTGAACATCAGGGTGCCTGTGCCGTCGTTCGCCGAAAGACCAACTGCTGTATAAAGGTGTCCACAATTCAGCACAGTTTCTTTGGCCTTCTGAAAAATAGCATTACAATCTTGGCAACTATTTGCCACATTAAAGTTAACAGCACAACATGCAGACGAAGATTGTGACTGATTATTATTATCAGAAACACTAGGGGTCGTACCATCCGTGAGTGCCGCCCCTGCATTGTGATCAAATTGTGATGGTCTACGTGACTGAGACCTATTATGAGAATAATCATTTGAATTATACTGTTGTCCCCTATTGTAACTGTTATCTCGATGTCTCGAGCTATGATTATTACCATTCCAATTGCTGTTATTATTGTGGTTATTTGGTCTATTATAATTAGTGTTATTTTGACTGTTGTTGTAGCTTGACTGAGGTGAATAATTCCTATTCCGTGATCTTCCTCTGTTCAAATCATTTTTACTGTTGAAATTATTATTATTATGTCCTTTATGAAAATTAACATTGTAATTTCCCTTGAACCTACTTCTGTCTATGCTATGAGGTCTTGGTTTGTTATTGTTATAGTATGCCATATTGGAAGCCACAGGTAGAGGTTCCCTTATCAAAGAGTTAGAAATGTTCGCATTCGGATGCGCATTGCAATAGTTCAATGAAATTTTTTCTAACTCTTCAATGGTATCTGGCTTTCGTTCTTGCAAATATGCGAAGAATGGTGGGCTGACAGAGGATAATACCTTATCCCGTAGCAACAAATCAACTAATTTGTCATATGATTTGTTGACATCTGCCAGTTCAAGCCATCTATTAAATGTATTGCGAATGTTCGCAATAAACCCTGCAAAGTCTTTAGGAGAGTCAGGTAAGATATTTTTAAATTTTAACCTACAATTTTCTTCGTCCAAATGAAACCTTCGTAAAAGTAAGGTTTTAATAGCATCATAATTATTAGCTATTGTTGGGTCAGCATTCAGGGATGCCGTCAATGGTTCCCCATCTAAAAATTCATTTAACTTAAGTACCCATGTATCCTTAGGCAAGTGATTTGATTTGCATGTCTGTTCAAATCTTGATAAAAATGATGATAAATCATCAAAATTTAATTTAAAATGGGGTAATTTAAAGTTGTAAAAATGTTTGTTCTGGTTGGATGATGATCCATTTTGTGCGTTATCATTCTGGGTTGCAGCAGCACCTTGTGCCTGTAATCTAGCTGCTTCCACCTTAAGACGTGTTAATTCCATCTCTTGTTCCATTTCCCGCCTTCGTTCTTCCCTTTCCTGTCTAGCAATTTCTCTGTGCCTATTTTCTTTTTCTATTTCTTTAATTTCACGGTCTGCTTCTTTTCTATCACGTTCTGCTTCTTCTTTTTTTAAGATAGCTATCCGTTCTGCTTCTGTGGCTTCATATTTAGCAAGTTCTGCTTCTGCAAACTGACAAAGTTCCTGTGATTTGTAGCCATAATCCTTTCCAATTTTAACAAAATGGTCTAACGCAAGCATCTTGACGTTAACCTTTTGAACCCGAGGTCCCGAAATTTCGGTCCATGCGTAAAAAATCCTCTCCCCGAGAGACCGTAATCTCGGCCTGACACACCTCGCTTAGCAAAATGGGGTGGGAATGGAAATGTGTAAAAAATAATGAGGTCAGGAAGTACACATATCTTGTGGAATGTTGAACCAAAATGGCGGCGCCCACGACGTGATAATATTTTGCAATTTTTTAACTGTTTTTACAATGAAAAGGCAGGTTGAAAATCCAGGAAATAGCCATTCTAAAAGGCTAACAACGGAACAAGCTGTTGAACTTGTGCTCAATGATTCGGAGGATGATGATTTAGATTTAGATGGTGATTATTGTGAAAGTGACATCGAAAAATGAATCGAGTGACGAAACTTGTGAATCACATTATGATCAAGCTAGTTCTAACCCTGTTCCTGGCCCCTCAGGGGATCGGGCTATGGTGCAGGGGCGTGGAAAGGGGCGTATCCCACACAATGTATCAAGTAAATTTGATACAGGTTGGTCTACCGCAAATATATTTAGACCTATGTTTACCGTAGACACAATATTTGTGGAACAGATAGGCCCTAAGAATATTCCAGATTCCATTTCTCCTGAGAGTAAAGCCATTGAATTTTTGGAACTTTTCCTCGACAGTAATTCCTGGCACAATTTGTGTGAGCAGACAAACAGACGTGCTGAGCAAGTCAAATGCAAAAAGCCAACCAACTACTATGCTAAACATTATAAAGATATAACAGTGCCAGAGGTAAAAGCATTCTTTGGACTACGTCTTCAAATGGAGCACAGTGTGAATAAACCACGTTACGAAGATTACTGGTCCAGCTCGTCTTCGAACTTCATTTCGCAAACTCCTGGATTTCGCACTATAATGGAACGCGATCGCTTTCTTGCTATATGGACATTTCTTCATCTTGTAGATGAAGAGGACCCTGCTCTGGATAAAGCAGATAAACTGTACAAAGTAAGGCCCATGCTGAATTTGTTGCTTCCAAGATTTCGATATTATTATTCACTCTCACAACACTTGAGTTTAGACGAGGGCATGATCCCCACTAAAAGCTGACTTGCCTTCAAACAATACATAAAATCAAAGCCCATTAAGTGGGGAATAAAGGCTTACATGGCATGTGAAGCGAGCTCGGGCTATATTCTAAATTTGGAAATTTACACTGGAAAAACAGAGGATGTTATTCCAGAACTCGGTGTTGTTGGTAGTGTCGTCATCAGGATTTTGACTTCAGGTGATTTGGCAAACAAAAACCATATTCTTGTCATGGACAGATTTTATAACAGTGTAACTCTCTTTGACAAGTTATACAGTGATTATGGAACACTTGCAGTAGGGACAGCAATGACAAATAGGAAATATTATCCAAAAGAACTGTCAGGAAAGAAGAAAATGTGCAGGGGGCAATCAGAATTTGTCTGTTTCAATAACATTGTTTGCCTTGTATGGATGGACCAAAGACACATCAATTTTATATCTAATTATCATAACCCAACAGAAATGGGAACTGTTAGAAGGAGAAACAAGGATGGAACAACTGTGGATGTTCAAACTCCACAACTTTGTATTGACTACAATACTTTCATGGGTGGCTGCGATGTCAACGACCAAGTTTGTCGTCTCAATAAAACGCGCCAGCATTATTGCTGGCCTCGACGGCTCATAGTGAAATTTTTCATGTGGGCATGCAATAATGCCTATATACTAATGAATAAATACAATCCCCACAATGTAACTGGAAGACGCTACAGAACATTTGGTATGTTCATGAATAAAATCTGTTTATCACTCATTGGCGATTACAGAACAGCGGCAATGAAGCTTCACAACCGTGTTGATGCACATCAGAGGCTACAAAATGTGGGCTTGCATCATCCTCAAGTGTCTCCACAAGCTACTGGCAATAACATTTGTGTTGTGTGTGCATACAAATTCAACAAACATGTTAGTGACTTCCCAGACATGGCCTACAAAGACAGACCATTCAAAAAAGTCAAGACTAAATTCTGGTGTAAATATTGTGAAAGCTATCTGTGCCTAAGGAAGGGTCTTCATGCTGGGAGGACTGGCACACTAAGCAGGAATATTGGAGATGATCAGGTCAGTCAATGTTATATAAAATAGTTAAAACTGACTATATTGTTGTGTCACATAACTAGTTTTGCTTATGTGTCTGTTTTGTGCATTTTTTGCTCAGGAGCCCAGGGGAATGGGATTTTACAGGCTGGGTGGCCAGGGTTCAAAGGGTTAATATTGTAAGAAATTACAGATCTATAATAGTCAACAATAGAATCTATGTACTTATTTGTAACAGCTCAAGTATGAATACTCAGTATACCAAACTGTAATATCCTCTTAATAATAGTTGTAAGTTCAACAACTATTCAATATTTTATAATAAAATTATATGTAATCAATAATATATATCATAAATAATTATGATATTTATTTATATCAGATGCTGTGTTTATATTCTGCACCTAATACAATTATTAAATAATCATGGGTATTATTCCTCCATGAACTATTTTATTTAATTAAAGAAATGTGAGAAGTCAACAATATAGTACTATGAAAATGTACCAATTACTATGTTATATATATAGTTTTTTAATTCAACACCTATCCATGGTGTGAATACCAAAAAATAATACAATAAATTATTTTAATATAAAATTTTACTTGCACTTATAAAGTTTTGATTTTATACCTTACTCATCATGTATAAAGTGCTTTGCTAGTTTCTGGAACCACCACTGCAAATTGTTGCAATGTTCATGATTCATCATCAAAGTTCCCAAAAATTAATTTAATTAATTAAATATATTATTAAAATCAATTCATAGAAATATTATTATTACATAACATTAATGAAGACAATACAAATGATTAACCAAGGCTTTACAATACAGTAGCACAATACAAAAGTGACATTTTCACAAAAATAAGTGATATAAAACTAAGTCTACTAACCGGAAATATAGAAGGGTGAAGGTTAACTGAAGCAAAAGAACATATTTGGCACTATGAATAATGACGTCACAGGACTCATTTGGCGATCATACAATACATTTAAATAAAATTAAAGATAGCCAGATTAGAATAAACAGGATAGATTACAAACATATGACTGTAACTGAATAAAAATCAAACTGAATACGGTAAAATACAACGGTTATTTCACAGAACTAGACACCTAACATACAAGGTGAATTAATGCAGGTCCGAACGAAACAATCACCGGTAATGTCTTCGACGCGTTCTTCGCGAAACGCGATTAATTCACGGCCCTAAGGAACGATCGGAAATGAGCTTGACGTTCGAAAAGCCATAAGTTCAATTCCGATTCCCAACCTACCTCCCACTACATGTAAAAAGACAGAAACAATATTTAACATGGCTAAAAAAAAAAAAGAACATGGCGTGGTCGGACAAAAAGGACGAAATACTGTAACGTTTAAAATCAGTTACTTATCTTTTTTTTGGCAGTAATTCAGTACATTATCTGCTTCGCCAACAGACTCGTAAGCTTGTTTGAAATAATGAAGACGTTAGCAATACGTTTACTCCGCTGTTTGAGAGCTGCAAACATTTTTTTGAAGGGCATTGATTGTTGCTGGCTTTTGCAAACGTTCATACTGTTGTCAAGGGCATGACGTCACCGGTGTTTTCATAATAATGTCCATTTCGGCTCGAAAGGAAAAATGTTTTATTATTTTGAGGTTCGCTCTTTTGAAAAGTTTCAAGACCACTATTGGCCACCAGTTGTGACAGGTGTTGCGGTTCCTTCATCTTATATTATTATTTGAATATTAAAGTCACTCTCTTGACGTGGTTAATGTTTGTTATTGATGGTTAGCTCTGACCGTAAGAACATCCCTTCGACGTTCTGATTTGCATATTGTACATTAGTTGATTTCCCCTGTGGGAGAGTTATCGTGCTGAGGAACGTAAACATTAACAGCTGTGGAACCAAACCCGAAACGTAAGTAAGATATCAAGCCTTCTGTTCTGAGTCCACATGTATTGACGTTCATATAAACGATATCTGACATTCACAAAACTTCATGTACAGTTCAGCATAACAATAAATTCCAAATAATACCAGTAAGTATCCGTCCGTGTCAAAACAATATGTCAGATGAACATCATGGCTATGTACATGCGCTGCTGTAGTCAACAGCCAGAAATGAGCGCATGAGTTCTTGACAGCTACAAATTGAATCATAATACGATTCTCCTTCCATCATTTAATTTACTTAATAATCTCATACTTAGATTAATATTTGAACTGACCCTGAGTTCTATATTGAATTCATATATCGGCTATATACTAAGCCTCTCCTTGGAAGACATACAAGACACGACTTCTCTGCTTGACGGATAGCGTAACAAGGGGCATGTAACCAAGTCACCAAGCGTGACCTTCCCAACGCGAATGCATCATAATCTTAGCATATATTTCGCGTTCAGTATACCATAAAATATCGACATATTCTATTAATGTTATTGACCCCTAAACGTTGCGCACTGCTAAACCCCAGCAGACGCCGTCATTTAAAATAACACCGTAACAACCTACCAGTTTCTACTATTAACAAGACATTTGTGAAAGCCACCTAAAATTGCTTTTATTTTTTTGTAAAGTAAGTGCCCATTAATTATGAATCTGGAATGATTGTGCACCTTGGGATGGAATTTTTTTATTTTGCAGAATTTAAACATTGGATTGTACATTCTTTCAGTCTAAATTTTATTGAATTGTTTCCTTGAACCTGCACATGTTGTAAATCAAAATGAAGAGTGATAGACTGAAATTTAGAATTTTAAAAAAATAGTATTAATAAATTTGCAGTTACTGTTGTCAAAGAGATAATGAGAATAAATGCAAGAAATGATAACAAAGTCAAACTTGAGGAAACACCACTACAAGATGTAGAATCTTACACATATCTTAGCAGCAATATAGACAAAGTTGGAGGGACAGACAATGATATCAAAATACTGCATTAGGGAACATAATGGAGATCAAGAGAAATCAAGTCCAACACAAAAATAATCTTCAATTCAAATGTCAGTTCAGTCCTTTGTATGACTGTGAAACTTGGAAAACAACAAAAACAACAACAAAAAAGTTAACAGACATTCATAAATGGGTGCCTGCATGCCATAGAATAGAAGGATTGAAATGATATGATTAAGTCACCAGTGATGACAAGAACCAGACAAATGCCAGTAACAAGAGATGAGAAGAAAACTTTGACAATAGATAGGACACACATTGAGGAAGCCTGTTGATATCATTACAGGGTAGTCCTTGTTTGGGAATCCCTGGGGAAAGAGAGGCAGAAGTAGACCAAAAGACTGATGGAGAAGAGAGCTGGAGACAGGTGAAAATGATTCGGAAAACGTGGGAAGAACTTCATGGCATGTGACAGGAGGACTTGGCATGTATGTTCCTTGGGGAGCTAAAGAGTATTTATTGATTGTCAAGGAGGGTTGAGGGTTTTGAGTGTGTTTGCTTGTATGTTTGGTCCTCCACTCCGGTGGGAGCTATGTTTTGTATTTGCAAGTTTTGATGGGTTATTGACGACAAGCATGGGAAACAAAGAGCCAAGGATCCAGACCCCGAGGACGACCCAGAGTCCGCTGGGAGGACAACATTAAACAATCTTTGAAGGACCGAGGACTAGAATGGAACCAGGCCAGGAGGAAGACAGCCGATAGAATAGTCTGGCGCTCTCTCTTCCAAACCTCTACACCTCACGGTAGAAGGGGAACGACTAAGTAAGTAAGTAAGTAAGATGGGTTATTGTATACTGTTCTTATGTGTTTTTGTGAGCTTCAGTTCAGTCAGGTGCATGTATAGTGGTAGTAAAAGATGTATGGTGAAGTATATGATCATGTGTCCTTGAGCGTTGAAAGCAGGTAATGAATTTAGAACAGGGGCTTTTGAGAGTTAGTAAACAGTGAGAAGCGAGTGAGAAGAGAGAGGTTTATTATGAGAGAAGAAAAGTATTGCTATGAGTGGTTTGTGAACCAGGTTTTGCCTGAAGAATATTGTTGGATTTGTTTTGTGACAGTCAGTATAAGGAGGAGAGAGATGTATGTGCTCTTTGTACCACTATTGTGCATGGTCCTATCTTCGTTGTTGCAAAAATTATATATATATCGTCCGATTGACTGAGTGTTAGAGTGCTGGTCTCTTGCGGCAAAGGTGCAAGGTTTAGACCACGGTACCGACACACTCAAGTCTATCCAGCTGTAAATAGGTACCTGACTCTTCTCTTTGAGTTAGGGAAGGAAAAGGCAGCGAGGAAGGGAACTGATCACCTCACTTCTCGATGCTGGACCTAGTGTGGTGAAGTCTCTAACACTTCACTCCCCTACAGCAGTATCTGCTTTGGGACTACCTTTACCTTTTTATTTACCTTTATATATATATATATATGTGTGTGTGTGTGTGTGTGTGTGTGTATGTATAATATATAAACAAGCTGGACATTGAACTTGACATTGAAGTGGAATTGTTTATTATGTGAGTGAGTTAAGTGGTGGAGGTCAAGAGGTGTACAATTGTTGCTATATGTACCTATATATATTTCATCACATCTGTACATTAAAAAAATGTTGCATGTTATTTGAAAAACACCAGAAAGTTAATAGCAAAATATGTACTTAACGATATTAAACTTGCATTTTAGCCTTGGAACATTAAGGTAATCCATTTTTGAAATAGCGCTAGATATAGCACACTTACATGTTTACCACATCAACTGAACAAACAAAAATCACATCCACCAGAAATAATAATACAATTTATATGATACTATATTATGTCATTTTACAGCTAATAAACTAGAATGAAACATAAAAAATTTTAAAGCTTATGTACAATTTATTTACAGGTTTATTTAATGATCTAAACTGCACTTCTCAGTGCTATATAACTTCAAGCAGTGAGGATTAAGTCGAGGCTTGCCTTTGCATCCCTTACTCATAGCTGTCAACCTCATGAGTAAAAAACCTGTACGCAGGACAGTTAAAAACCAGTACAAACACCCAAAAAACCTTACGCAAAAAATATATTAATTTACTATATGCAAAACGGTTTTAAAATGACGAATGACATACAAATTAATTAACATTTGAAATAGAGTGATATAAAACACTAATAAAGTCTTATGATGTTCTTTATGTGTACTAGAAATACTGTGGGTGATAATCATTTAAAGCATGTGTTATATCACTTAAAGTTATCTCAGCATTCATAACATGGTGATGCTTGTGTTAGTTTTGTAACATGCACCAGAAAATCGGTAACTTTATAACAGAAGTCAGATTATAACTATAACTGTGGTGATGATATACATATATTTAATAATGTAATAAAGATGAAGAAATAACACTACCATGTTTAAAAGCAAAAATATCCTTGTAGTTGTAAATTTGTGTGCTCTGAGAAGGCACTTCCCTGCCATTATTTCAATGAAAAAATGGTATTTATTATGCTAGTTTTTAAATTAAGTAATTCATTCCTTGCATAACGTACTGTGGCTACTACCATGACCTCTGACCCTATCTACAAGCTTTCATTTATCTTAATTAGGCTGAACCATTCTTTTGTGGATGAATTATTTCAAATAGGCCTAATGATCATAGGAGGTGGAAAAACCTAACACAAATTTACAAAATTATTATTAAAATTTCATACACCAGTGATAATAGATCCTCGTTTCATTGAAAACAAATAAATAAAGCTACGAATCTCAACCGCTGATATAAAGTACTGTATGAATTTACGGTTGAAATGAAGGACAGTGAGCCAATTGTTTGATACAGCCTTAAAAAATAATTCAAAAACGCAGTAAAAAGGGATAAGGGTTAGGTTTAGGAATCCTAAACCTATTCCTAACCCTATCAACATCACCGACTTATTTGTATGACATCTAAGAACACGATCCACTGTCCCTCATTTTAGCCAGATTGACTCTAGAAACAGAAAAGCTTAGGTCTATGCAAACAAATGTTTGTTTTCTAATGTATGTAACATATTATTTTATCGGACATCATTTGTCTGAAATATATAAAAGTGCAAAATATAACTGGAAAGATTAAGACAGCGATAAAGAAATGCAACAAAGCAAAACAACAGCAATATTTAACCAAGTTATAAGCACAATATCAAATACTTAGCATTTTTAGAAATGACGTCTAGGGGTGGTTTCAAGCATGGTTGATAACAGATAACTTTAAAAATGTTTTAAGCCGAATTTAAAAAAAAAAAAAATTCAAACTTATTGCCAAATTGTTGGGTATAAAAGGATTTGATTGGTTGCTGGGAAAGACCTCGTTTTAAAAACAGACGCAGAGAAATCCTGGGATTAAAAAAATACCTGGGTTAGAATATATTGTTAGATTTTTTTATTTTTTATTTTAGTTAAAAAAAAATTAAAAATTAATCAAATTTGTTTTCGATCTTTTTCTTTGAGAAAATCCGTACACAGACCTTTGTACGGGCGTAAAAAAAAAAGGTAAAGGATCCCATTACACGCCTTTTGAGGCATATTATTTCTTGACCATCGGCACGCTAGGGGTGATGTGGTCAGCATCACGCCGGCCGCCTTAACCTTCCCAGAAGTTGCTCTGGTACCCAATTGGGGCTAGGTCGACCCAGGAGCCGTTTGCGGATTAAAAAAAAAATCCCACTTCATCTGGGGATCGAACCATAGACCACTGAGCTAGGAAGCCAGTGCACTAACCACTATATTACTAAGGCTCCTTTGTACGGGAGTACACTGCTAAAATTATCAAAAAAGCGTACATTGTATGACAAAAATGTATAACTTGACAGGTATGCAGAAGTCAGATTATAACCAGAATTGTGGTGATAATATACATATATATAATAATTTAATAAAGATGAAGACTAAACGCTGCCATCTTTAAAAACAAAATACATCCTACTAGTTGTAAATTGAAGTGCTCTGAGATGCACTGTCCTACCATTATTCCAATGACAACATGGTCATTATTATGCTAGTTTTAAATTAAAGAATTCATCCCTTGGATAAAATACTGCAACTACTACCATGATCACTGACCTTATCTACCAGCTTTCGTTTCTTTGAATAAGGCTCAGCCATTATTTGATGAATGAATTATTTCAACTAATGATCGTGAGAGGGGTAAAAACCTAATACAAATTTACCAAATTATTATTAATATATGACCAATGTTGAGGATTTACTGTGATTTTATTTTCAACAGGCCCCATTTTCTTCTCCATGTATTATTTGCGTTTATTTATGAGGAGTTACTGTGGGTTTTAATTTCAATTTTGCTCCAGTTCTCTTTTCTCTGTAAGTAATTGCGTTCATTTATTTTATTAGGCGTTGGAGTTATATTATTAGGCTGGGTAGATTTTTCAGCTAGGAAAAATCTGAAAACCCGCACCTACCCGGTTAATCGAGGGATGGGGGGTAGAACCACGACCCAGGTACGTTGAACCAACGCTATAACCAATCATATTTATTTTTGCTAACGCGAACGGTAGTAGTATTATCTAACGTGACGCAATGAGTACCGCGTGAGCAGAAATAGACATGAGTCATGAGTTGGTTTACGATATCATTGGCGGAGGTCAGAGTTTATTAAAATGCAGCAATATTATTGGTCCAGGTCATCCCCAGAGGGACGCCACGCGATGACTCATAGCTTGGGTTATTTCAATTATAAATAACAGTGTCTTAGTCTTTAGTGGTCTCTCTGGTTTTCAAAATTTACTGCCGTGAATCAAAGTCATATCATCTGCTCTTAGTGAGAAATTCGATAATTGGCATTTTCACGGTACATAGGGCAAGTTGTAACATGCTCCACAACTTAACACGGATTTGCTTTCTCAGGAGCTGAGGGCTCGAGAAACCTGGTGACACGGAAATACCGGCGCCAGTACATCTGTACCGGTAAAAGATAGCAGTTCTCCTGCAGTGAAGCTCATGCTTCAGCGGAAACGGGTTTATCTTTAAAATCCGGAGCTCTTAGCTCGTTATACCACTTCAAAGAGGCGCATGGCCTGGAGGTTAGTTTTATATATATCTTCTTCTTCTTTGATTCTTAGCCGCCGACCGTCAAAGCAGTCAGTGGCCATTACGCCTGGTGGCGTCTTGTAGGGCAACAACAAATTGATTCCACTTTGCTCGGCCAGCAGCCATCCTTCGTACAGTGCCCCAACTCTAATTCATTCTTTGCATCTCAGCCTCCACAATCCTCCGCCAAGTTGTTTTTGGTCAGCCTCTCTTTTGTTTTCCTTCAGGGGTCCATAGCATAGCTGTTCTTGTGATGGCATCGGGGTCTCTTCTGAGGACATGGCCAACCCAGCTCCAGCGTCTGCCAGCTATGATGGTGTGCATGTCCTCTTGCTTGCTCCAAGTAAGCAGATCTTGGTTGGTGATGATATTTGGCCAAAAGATTCAGAGAATTTTTCTTAGGCATGTTGTGTGAAAAGAGGACAATTTCGACATTTCCTTCTCTGTAACTCTCCAGCTCTCCGCGCCATAGAGAAGCATAGAAAGCACACAGCTCTGATATAATCCTAATTTTGTGCTTGTGCTGTACTGAGAGGACTTCCAGATGTTGTTTAGACTAAAAAAGGCTGTTCTTGCTTTGTTCATTCTGTTGTTGATGTCTTTGCTTGCTCCGCCGTCTGGTGTAACTATGCATCCTAGGTGTGTGAAGGCATCTGTCTGTTCCAGTTGCTGATTCCTTACTGATATGGGCTCAGGGTTGCTCACATTGAGCGTCATGACCTCTGTCTTCTTTAGGTTGATGTTCAAGCCCACCTGCTGGCTATACTTATTAAGTATATTATTATTTATATGTATGCGGCCACAATAATGCTGTTTGTCCCTAAACCCTAAGAGGGTTAAATCGGCCGTTAAAGAATTGTCAGCAGCAGTGAAGCATATTCATCCCAAGTCAAGTACCTCGTGCTTGATACCAAAGTCATCAGTGGCAGTAGTCAGGATCAGGAGAGAGGGTCATCATTCCTTTTCCGAATGCTATCGAGAGGAGAGGCGTAACGGAGATGCCACTGAGCAGAAGACAGTAGTGTCAGAGAGACACTGAGCAGAAACAGAGGAGAGACAGAATTTATAGAGTCAGATAGTCAGAGTCAGAAGACAGCTACTGAGTTTGCACTGAAGAAGCCCGTTAGTTGATCAGTGCTTGTGATTAGCTGTGTAGGAGATTAGATAGTTCAGTCAGATTTGTGTAGACATTTAGTTATGTCTGCAGCCGGACAGTGGATTAGATTTAAAATTAATTAATAGGATAGTTAGGAGTGGTGGCTAGTACTTAGAGATCCCCACCAAGTACAGTGTGTTTAATCCTTAATTCTTTTTCCCATGCAGGTTGAAAGAGAGGGTGAAAGGGTTGGGTTATATTGTCTGTCATTTTAAATTGTTTTGATTCTTTTCCAGGTGTGCGACCTCGCACGTTATTTATTTTGATGTGTTATTTATTTTGTTGTGTAAATAAACTATAAACTGTATACTGGATCAGTTTCTCTATAACTATACTACTGTACATATCTGCTTGTCTGTATAGTTGTGTCTGTGGACTTTTAGTGAAACCTTATCTCCTTTTTGGTAGTCAGAGGTGGTGAGACTTTAGCTCCTAGCGAGTGGCGAGGGAGAGTCAATCTAGGTTTTCACCCTCAAAGCTATCTTTCCACATTCACTGTTATTTCTCATACTAAATCTATCTTCTCAGACTTTCTCATACTAGTGTCTTGTCTATTACTCAGACAAGCTCTAAACATAAATCCACTTCGTGACAACCAGTGGAAATAAATCTTTGTTTTATTGAAAATAAAGCAACAAAATACAACTGCTGATATAAAGTAGTTTGGATTTACAGTTAAAATTAAGGACTGTGGGCCATCTGTTTGATATGGCCTTAAAAAAGAATTTAGATACGTGGTAAAAAGGGACAGGTTAGGTTTAGGAAACTAAACTCTAACCATAATCCTAACCTTATTGACACTGGTGACTTATTTGTATGATGCCAAATTCCAATAAAATTTACACCAGGTTTTTTTGCCTTTTTGTCCTTCCTTCTTTAATGACCCAGTGCCGGCTTTCCATGTGTGTCAACGAGTGGACCTTCATGCTTAGGAAAAGCCTTGTATCTTAATCTGGAACGTTGTTTGAAAAAAGAACTTGTGTGCAAAGAGGAAGTTGACTAAATTTCTGGTGGTGTGATTCTTGTCAGCATATATGTGGTATTCACTTCCAAGGCAGCTGAAGAGGGTACTGAAGATTTTTATGGCATGGCCACTGTCAGAATCACACTCTGGATTGTATCTCCATCATAGTAAGTGAGCTGATCCAGCACATATTCAGTTATACTGTCTACTAATCCAAAACTATTTACGATATTTATTGGACTTGGATCCATTTAACTGCAGAAACCTCCAACACCCCTTAAAACCAACAATCAATTCATCAACTGAAATGTTTACAAATGGTACAAAGGCACTACTGAAGTTTGAGCATGGCATGTTTACAGAAGTTCGATTTTACTCTTTCCATCAGCATCTGCATCTTCTGCATGAAGCATTGTGTGCTAGATCTCTCTGTTTCAAATATTTTACTTTAGAAAGGTGTCTACAGGCATTGCCGTCTTGAAAAGTAGTCACATATGCCTGGCCTAATTCAGCCTAATTTTTAGAATTTTAGAATTTCATGCCTTGTGAAAGTTTTCCATTTGTTATATAATGGAAAGTTCAATTGTTGCCATTAAAATAAAAATACAATGAAAGATCTAGTCAACACTGAAATAAATGGCATGAACACAAGTATATTCCTTTTGTCCTTAGCTGTTTGTCTGTTATTTTCCTCTATATCTAATTTCATCTTTCTCTTTCATGAGTTCCATTGCTTGGTTTCTTCCTTGTGCCTTTTTCTTCATTCCTTCTCTGATTTTAAAAAATATTTCTTCTGTATGTTTAATTTAATTCATTCATTATAAGCTTATTACATGTTGATGTCATCTGTCTTACTTGTTCAGGAGGCAAGCCAGTCTCAGATATCCTAATGTTGAAAGTGAAAGCACTAGTGGACAGTGTTCAGCTTGGCTTATGCAATGCAAGATGTGTCATAATGCATTCCAAAGTGGAAGGTACAACCAATCTTCTTCTTCTCCCTCCTGTCTATCTCCTGCTGTTTCTTGTTATATTTGTGTTTTTTTTTTTTTAATAAGTTCATTCCATCCATTATCATCTCATGCTTTGCTTTGTTTGATTTTTTTTTTCTTTTGTAACTATTTTGACCTCAGCTTTAACTCTTTGCATTTTACTTTACTGTCTAAGACAGTGGTTCCTAAATGTTCACATCTGACTTTCGCCACTCTTCCCTTTTGAATATATTTTCAACTGTGGTCACTTGCTTAATCATTAACTCTTTAAGTCCCAATCGACTTTATAAAGGCTCAGGGGTTAGACGCGCTTGGCCCAATCGACTTTAAAAAGCCTTTAGTATATGTGCCTCTGTTTGAGACTGTTTCTAATTATAACTACCCACAAACCACCCAAAACGTTATTTCCGACTGCAAGTACATTCTTTTAAATACCGCACGTGTTTAAGAGTGAACGTGTTTCTGCTTTGAGATATTTATTTTAGATTTTTAAAGCGATTTTTTTAAGCGCATATCCTCCATTTTACCTTGAATAACTAATCATTTTTCAATTAAACTATTATACTTGTAGCACAAGAGTAAAGTACATCCAATTACCTTCAGTTTCATATACAACAACAAAGTTATTTATGCATTTGAACATTTTTAAAAATTATTTCCAAACAACAACAATAAAAACGCACTGGGGTGGCCATTTTTGCTTGGGCCAAACCCACTTTTTTGCTTGGGACTGAAAGAGTTAACTCTGCTTGTGCAATCCATGACATCCCCTGCTTTATTCTCACTCCCTTAATCCAGCTATTTTTTCATGCAGGGGGTGCCTTTTGTCTGTGGTTACTTGCTTATGGGCTTTTGACTGAACCATCACATATCTAGATCTAATCAACATTAATTCAAGCACATTCAAAATGAAGGAATGCGTTTAGTTTTGGGCTGTACGTGAGATATCCCCATCATGATGATAAAGTCAAATGGCTTATGATGAAGTCAAAACATGGAAAGTATGAATCCTGAATAAGAGCACAAATGAACAATGATATATGATCCATAATTATAAGCCTCTTGGGACTCAAGGAGACATGATAAAGCATAGAAAGAAGTACCATTCGAAATCCAGTATAAAGTTTCTATTTGGAATGTGAAGACCATGCACACAGAGATGGGCCATCTTTTTTACTGTCGCCAAAAGCAAATAAAACGCTGATGAAATGGGAACCAGTATCATCCACAATTATAACAGCAAGATTCTAAGCAGAAAGGAGAATAACTTCAATTCAGTATTTTGCATCAACAAAAAAATGCAGATAATACTGCCAAAAAAGACTTCATTGACTAACTTCAGGGAGCATTAGACAAAGCACTCAGGCTAAACATCAAGTTAGCCATGGGAGATGCAAACACAGTAACGACAACAGCAACTATGAAATGATTTTTGGAAGAACAGCGTAGGACACAAAAACAAAGAAAGGGTCAGTTGCATTAAATAATCTGGTCATTAAAAACTATGTTGTTACATCAGAATGAAATCAGTTGTCCAGTCATTTCAAATATGCCCACCACATGAGTCTGGTCTACTAACTGACTACTGTGTTGTTGCCATTTATATGAATCATAATGAAGAAGTCAAAGGTTATGAGAACAAAAACAGGAAGTGATAGCCAGATTGCACATGGAGAAACTCCCAACAAGATGTAGACATATTTTGACAGCGAAGTAGGCAAAGTTGGAGTACCATACAGTGATATCAAAATAATAATACAAACACTGAGAGAAACTTTCATCACACAATGAGATTTGTGGAAATAAAAAGAAATTGACTCCAACACAAACATTAGAATCTTCAACTCAGATGTAAAGCAGTCATACGTATGACTCTAAAACATGAGAACAACAAAAACAATGACCAAACTGTAGAAGACACTTGCAGTAGATAGAGCACACACTGAAGAAACCTGTTTACTCTTTGACTCCATAATTATTTTCCACCCTGTGCTGTAATTTTTTTTTGAAGAATTCTCAACGGTGAAGTGTATTGTCTTTTGGTGTAAATTTTATGTTAATCTTTTCTTTGAACATGTACTTATTATATATCAAACTGTAGAGAAATAGATAGAAAATTGTAATATATGGGGTCTTTGGTAGTATTAGCACAAGTGTGTTCGGTATACTTAAAACATTTTGCATGTAAAATTGAAAAACACTAAAAAGTTAACTGTAGAATACGATCTTACCAAAGACAAATTACTGTTGTAGACAATAAAACTTTCTTTTTAGTCTTCAAAAATAAAGGTAATCAATTTACAAAAGAAAAAAAACATTACTTATGGCCACAGTTAGTACATTTAGTGTTATTCACACTAGTTTTTACTGTGGTCCCTTATAAGAAAAAAATAAATTATGCAATCTTGCATTACGTAATTTTCAAACAAATAAAGAAGAATAACATCATATAAAAACTTTTTACATTTGTTTAATGCTTTAATAGTATCCCTAGCTTAACTTCTACCTAGGACTAGTGATCAGATGTTACTATAAGTCTAGTTTTCTTGCTTTTCGATCGGCCAGAAAAGGACTATGCCCACTCATCAACTAAATCTAATGTGTTTAGCTTTTCAGCACCGATTCAATTATTTGACTACAAACTGTGACTACCAAACAATAATCGTCAATGTCAGCAATGTTTCTAAGTAGTCTGACGCAAATATTTGCTTAGGAGACTTAGAAAATGTAAATATAAAGCGTGACATATTTCTGCAGCAATAACAACGAAAAACGCAGACACCCGAATCGTCACACAAATTGTGATAATATCATCAAAACACGCACACTCAACTACACTCAGTTGTTTAAGTAGTAGCAGAAGTCTTTCTACGAGTTTTAAAATATTAACTGCATTAAACGGAGGATTTTTTGGGTTTATTCGTGATAAACTAAAAACAATGCTCTAACCGTTGCTCGGGCACGGCACGTTGCATTTTGCAACGCTGAGAGCGTTGGTCAGGAGTTTAGAGTTAACAGTATTACCAGGACAGTGCTTGTTCTGAAATCCTCAGGGTAAGAGAGCTAGACAGAGATCAAAGAACACATGGAGAAGGGAATAGGACAAGGAAAAAATTAAGCAGATGGCACAGGACATGAAGGCTTGACATGAGTTTATTGAAGGTTTATGCTCCTTAGAGACATGGAGGATAATCTTCTTCTTCTTCTTTGATCCATAACCGCCAACCGTCAAAGCAGTCAGCGGCCATCACGCCTGGTGGCGTCTTGTAGGGCAGCAACAAAATGATTCCACTTTGCTCGGTCGGCGGCCATCCTTCGTACAGTGCCCCAACTGTGGTTCATTCTTTGCATCTCAGCTTCCACAGTTCTCCGCCAAGTTGTTTTTGGTCGGCCTCTCTTTTGCTTTCCCTCGGGGGTCCATTGCATAGCTGTTCTTGTGATGGTATCAGGGTCCCTTCTGAGGACATGGCCAACCCAACTCCAGCGTCTGCCAGCTATGATGGTGTGCATGTCCTCCTGGTTACTCCGAACAAGTTGTTCTTGGTTGCTGATGGTGTTTGACCAAAAGATTCGGAGAATTTTCCTTAGGCAGATTGTGTGGAAGGAGGACAGTTTCGACATTTCCTTCTCTGTTACTCTCCAACATTCCGCACCATAGAGAAGCACAGAAAGTACACAGCTCTCATACAGTCTTAATTTGGTGTTTGTGCTGTACTGGGAAGACTTCCAAATGTTGTTGAGAACAGCAAAGGCTGTTCTCGCTTTATTCATTCTGTTGTTAATGTCCTTGCTTGTTCCGCCGTCAGGTGTTACTATGCTTCCTAGGTAAGTAAATGCGTCTGTCTGTTCTAACTTCTGGTTCCTTACTGTTACTGGCTCAGGATTGTCCACATTTAGTGTCATGACCTCTGTCTTCTTCAAATTGATGTTCAGGCCAACCTGCTGGCCATACTTATTCAGTCTATCGGTTTTGTCTTGAATGTGTTGATGTGAATGCGCGAGTAGTGCAATGTCATCTGCATATTCCAAATCTTCCAGTGTAGAAAACGTTGTCCATCTAATTCCTCTTGGACTGCCCTCTGTAGTCTGGCGCATCACCCAATCTATGACTGTCAAAAATAATGTTGTTGATAAGGGGCATCCCTGTCGTACTCCTGTTTTCACTTCGAAAGTTACATTACTCGATCCAACACTGCATGTAAAGTTAGAATAGAGGCTTTTTATAATGGAAACAATGCGGCTGGGAATTCCATAAGCCCTCAGAATTTTCCATAGGCTGTCCCTGTGTATGCTGTCGAAAGCCTTTTCAAAATCAACAAAGTTAATGTACAGCTGTCTCTGCCATTCTGAGCACTGCTCTATAATGTTCCTGAGGGTAAATATATGATCTGCACATCTTCTGTTCTTTCTGAAGCCCGCTTGTTCTTTCCTCAGTTTTTGGTCAACTGCTTTTGAAATTCTCTGGTTGATTATCCTGCCTAGTATTTTGCTGGGAACTGAGAGGAGGGTAATTCCTCTCCAGTTGTTGCAATCTGCAAGGTCGCCCTTCTTGGGCAATTTGACAATTATTCCTTTACTCCACTCTGTTGGTGTTGTCTCAGTTTCCCAGACTTGTGCAAATAGTGGTTCTAATAGTTCTGCTGCTAGTTCAGGGTCTGTCTTGAATAGCTCAGCATTCAGATTGTCGTGACCAGGCGCTTTTCCATTTTTTAGCCCTTTGATAGCTGTGATAATTTCTTCTTTTCGTGGAATGTCTGTATTTACGTCTAAGTCACTTTCAGCCTCAGGAACATTCAGCTGAGTCTCTGGTGGTTCCTTATTCAGTGTTTCTCTGAAGTGCTCTGCCCATCTTGTTTCCTGCCCCTGTGCTGTGGTGATGAGGTTTCCTTGCTTGTCTCTTACTAACGTTATGTTGTTTGCACCTCATTTTCCGCTGATAGCTTTAGTTATTTTATAAACTGTGCTTTGTTCATTTCTCAGTGCTGCCTCTTCTGCCTGTCTTGCAAGGTCATCCAGAAATGTCCTTTTGTCAGCACGGGTTTGACGTTTTACTTCCTTGTCCAGCTGACTGTACTGTTCACTGTATATTGCCTTTAACCTGGGAGACTTCGCTTCTGTTTTCTTTCTTTTCATTTCCTTTCTCTTCGCTATGGTGTTTAGCGTTTCTGGTGTTATCCAGTCTTGGCTCTTTCTTTCCTGGAATCCCAAGCATGACTTGCTGCTTTCTTTGTATATTGTTGAGATGGTGTTGAATTTCTGGTCCACATCGTCAGTCTGTGTTCTTTCCTGGCTTTTGGTAATCAGATATCGCCTCTTTACGTCGGCCATGAATGCTTTTCTGGTGAGGGGGTCCTTAAGTTTCGTGATGTTATATCTTTTCTGTTTGACTGCAACTGGTCCAGCAGCTCTGAGTTTCACCTTCAGTCTTGCTACTACTAGGTGATGATCACTTCCCACATCTGCGCCTCTTCTTACTTTCACGTCTTGTAGTGCATGTCTCCATCTGCCATTGATCATTATGTGATCTATCTGGTTTTTATCTCGTCCGTTTGGTGATTCCCATGTTAACTTGTGCACTTCTTTGTGTTGAAAAAGTGTTCCTCCAATGACCAGGTTGTTAATACTGCAGAAGCTTATTAATTTGTCCCCATTCTCATTTACTGTTCCACTGCCGCATTTCCCCATTACTCTTTCGTTATAATTATTATGTGTTCCAACTTTCGCATTTAGGTCTCCCATTACTATAATAAGATCGTACCTGGGTACAGTTTCCATTTCCTTTTGTACCTGTTGATAGAACTCGTCCTTGATCTCTTCATAGCTGTCGTTTGTTGGTGCATAGCATTGTATAATTGTGGTGTTGGTGAATCTCCCCCTCAGTCTTGCTCTTATTAGTCTGTTGTTAATGGGTTTCCATTCCAGTAGAGACCCTTCCATTCCTTTCTTAAGGATAATGGCTACACCTTCATTGTGCTGACCGTCTTCTCTACCAGAATAAAGTACTGTTTCCCCTGTAGCTGTTTTTATTCTCCCCATCCCTGTCCATCTGCTCTCGCTTATTCCCAGGATATGTAGTTTGTAATTCCTCATCTCTGCCGTGATCTGTCTCAGCTTTCCTGCCTCATTCATAGTTCTGACATTCCAAAAACCAATTTTGGTTTCGTGTTTTGCGGTCTGGGCATCCGTTTTCATGCCAGTGGCTTCCTTTCGGCTTTCACCACTGTCAGTCATACGAGCCTGAGACTCCGGATGTCCGTCCCGCATCAAAGTATTTTCATTTATTGCTGTTTCCGTAACGTGTGCGATTTTTTACACAGACAAGGGTGTCAGCCCTGTGCTAAAACCCCCAACCTGGAGGACCAGGGTACCAGCTTTTGTCTGACCCCTACCCACGCAGACCAGTCCAGCATGGTTGAACCTACCAGGAGTAAAACTCCCACTGGCATTGCTCTGGGGATTATCAGGGTACACAAGCTGCCATACCGCTACAAGGTATAGGTACCATTGATGGCAGATGGAGGATAATACTTCATTGTATTAGGGGTCGGAGTGGCTAAGAGATATGGCATCTGCCTTGAATTTTAAAGGTACCGGGTTCGATTCCCAGTAGAGAGAATATAATTTATGGAAAGAGTAGGCCATAAGGCCGCTGCCCTGGCAAAATTAAAAAATTATAAACCTACCCACTTCAAAAATATTTATAGAATGTGTGATTCCTATATACACACGTTGGAATTCTCGCCGGTGCTACAGAGTTCATGCACTGTGGTGAGATCCTCCTTGTGTGATCTAAGGGAAGAGATCGGAGCACTGATGGAGTTGTCCGCATGCAATGAAGATAGTCCTTAAAACCAACCAACCAAACTTCATTATATTTATTGATATTAAACATTATATTCACGACATCTGTTTATTTAGAGTTTTTATATATAACTCTAGCTTTTACTTATTATGCGTCATTTTGTAGATTTGTTCAGGCACATTTTTTTACTCTGGTGACACGAAATATCATTGATAATAAAGTAAGATTGAGATCCAGTGGCTAAACTAGATTTGTCTGAACAAAATGTCATTTTTTAATGGAATTACCGTGACAAACATTTACACACAAATGTCTTAATCAGGTATTGAATTTGGCATTGGCATGCAAAATCAAACAATGGGTGTCACCACTCTCATGAGGAAAGTTGAGGTCACTGATCCTGATCCTAAGACATGCCACCCAAAGGTGAACAGTATGTCCCTATGTCCTGCATTCACTATTTCTTGTTCTTATTGTCACAGTATAAAAAAATTAGCACTTCTTACACTAGTGGTGCCTCTCCAAGTGTGTATATGTGTGTGCATATATGTGGGTGTGCATTCATATATATATATATATGTGTGTTCGGGAGCTGCACTGGTGTAATGGTTACCACATTGCGCTGGCGATCAGGTGTTCAAGCCAGGCGTGTGCATCTGAAAAAGTGTTGTCGACTGGGATTTTGACTGAATAACCTGAACGGCTCCTGAGATAAACCCTCTGTGGATGGGAAGGAGCGAAGCAGACACACACACACATGCTTAATAAATATATATATATATATACACACATGCACACACATATGTACAAGGGGCTTGACAAAAGTCTTGGTCCTGACCATGAAGGAGTCACAGGAGGAAGATGAAACTTGGCACATTTAAAGTTCATCATATTTGCACTGAATGTGGGAAGTACGCGTTTGTTTCTTCAATGGGTTTTCCCGCTACAGTGCACGGCGCAATGTACCCTATTGACCGGATCTGCTGCTCCTAAGATTTGACAAAACAATGGAAAAGAAGGAGGCCAGAGCTGTGATAAAATTTCTGATGTTTCAGGGAAATACACCTACAGAAATACACAGGTAGATGGAACCAGTGATTCTTGTCCTTCATATACTTCGGTAAACAACTGGTGTCAACAGTTTAAGTGCGGCCGCTCAAATGTTGCTGATCTGCCAAGATCTGGCAGACCAGCCTCAGAGTGCAACGATGAAAATGCAACAAGAGTGAAGAAAATCATTGACCAGGATCGAAAAATGACAATTGTGGAGATAGCTAGGAGAGTAAAACTGAATGAAAGAACAGTTTATAGAATTTTATACAACAGAAAAGTTGTGACCAGGAAACGAGGGATAACGTGCACTCAAAATCTTCCTTTGCTGCAAGACAACGCGCCCTCTCAATGATTTGAATATTGAAATTCTTCCACACCCACCATATTCACCAGATTTGGCTCCATCAGACTTTTTTCTATTCCCAAATCTTAAAAAACAGCTAAAAGGAAATCATTTTGACAGCGATGAAGAAGTTATACTGGCATGTGATGACTGGTTTAGTTTGAAAAATAGGGTGTTTTACTCCCAAGGTCTTTTCAAGGTCAAGCAGAGATGGCAGAAGTGTGTCAATTCAGACGGTGGCTATATTGAAAAGGAATAAACACTATACAAAATTTCATCTCTCTGTGACATGTCCTTCAAGGTCAGGCCCAAGACTTATGTCAAGCCCCTTGTATATGTACATGCACTCATATACTAACACTTTTGTTTCTGATGGCTTCCTGTATTTACTTTTTTCTGTTTTGCATTTTCTAACAGTTTTTAATATTTTCCATTATATTGTAGTTTTTGCCATTTATTCCCTTTCTTTTAAAAAGAATCACCATCCATTGCATTTAAAAAACTTTCCCAGCATCCTATTGCTGCTATCTCTGATATCTCTCCTGTTTACTTGTCAGATTCTCATTATTTACTCATTATTGTCCTTTACCATTCTTTTCATCATGATCTGTAAATTTGTGGAAGGACAAAGTGACAAATGTTGAGTTTCTGGGCTTAATTACATGTATACACTGCTTAGACAGCACAAACTACGTTGGCTTGGCCATGTCCGACACATGAAAGAGGGTCACACCCCCAAAGATGTTTTCTACAAACAACTACCAGATGACAAAAGAACAGCCGCGTGACCGCAGCTGAGGTCCAGAAATGCGTGAAAGAGAGACATGAAAGCACCGGACATAAATCCAGCAACCTGGCAGGATGAAGCTGCCGATTGCACCAAGTACAGAAGCTCCTCAGACTGGGTGAAAGAAGCTCTTACAACAAGCAGAAGAGAAAAGAACATGCTGAAAGGAACACCAGGCAAAAACAAAAAGCAGCTGAAGGTTATCACCTGAAGGGCACATTATTCTCATAGTCAGTTATGACTGAAGGAGGCTGCTACATCATGATCTAATTTCACATTTGTATTCTGATCACTATTCATCTTTTACTGCGATTGTGTCCATAGTCTCTTTACGTTCTTCATTTTGAACAATTCATTTTATGTATTTTGTTTGTGTGTGTTGTTCACAAGTGACATGGCCCTGAACAATGTCGAGAGACATGTTACAGTCAAACCTGGAGTATTTGTTGATCTTTCAGACCCTATAATATTAGTTCTGTGCATTGCTAAATCTGCAGTAAAAAGAGACTGCTAACTAATATGTCAATAAGTGTGTACAGTCGAACTGTTAACGTTGAATTTATAATGCAGAATTTTTATGAAGAAAATATGAATAAGCTTCATTTCTACCTTTTTGAAACTAATTGTTAATACCATTTGTTAAGTTTAAGCCAGCTTTGACATGTTTAGAGCTGGAATAGCTATGTAGCATACTCTAGGATCCGAGTCATGAAGAATGACCCCAAGTCTAAAGTGATCCATTGTGCTAAGAGACTGAATGGCTGCTGGGTGAGCAGTTTTTAACATTGTCTGGGCGGCGAGTGGGGCAGCACTAGGCAGAAGGGCTCTCTGAGGGACATCCCTTGCCTCTTCCCTGGTAGTGTGGCTCTCCTAGGATGACTGGATGTTTCCACCATTAAATAAAATGAAATAGTGGAAAGCTTTTTAGACCAGAATCATTGCCAGAGCTACAGGGATTGTGCTCTGGCACCGATAACTTAAGTTAATGAAAAGAGTAAAAATGGATGCAGAAGAAGAGGTAGGGGAGAGAAGAGGAGGGAGAGAAAGAGAAGAGCTTGCCAAAGGAGACTTAGGAATAAAGCTGACAGTCTATCACTTAAGTATATACGTGTAGGTTATTGGAACTGTCGGAATGCCAATCAACGTATGGCTATGTGATAGGGCCGGAAAGACACCCGGCTTACCCCTTCACGGGAAGACACCCCAGCTTCCCCCTTCATTGTGAGTGGCACATTTATCGCCCATATTTTCGATGTGCGCGAAGCATGCTGGGATGTAAATTCTTCAAGATTGATGAAAAGGCCATAATAACGCCTAAAGATTAGTTTTGGTGCATAGTTGTGTGTTATATTTGATAGTGGTGTTTTTGCTCTAGAAATAGTTGTGTATATTTCTGTTTTCGGGCCTTCTAAAGTAAATATAGTGAGTGTTAGGTATGCGGCCAAATCAATACGCCTAGCGCGCAGGAAATTGAGTGATTCGACCTGGGCTTATAAAAGAAATAGCGAGCCAGCAGCGACCTTTCAGAGTATCAGCCCAGACGAGAGAACAAACAAGACGAGGTGACCGGTGTAGGTAGCAGATGGACCAGAGCACGTGAGCTACTAGCAATCGGGCACATGCTGGGTGTTTTGTTTTGTTTTGTTATGTTCGCTAGTTTATTTGTTTAATGTTTGCTTAGTCCCTGAATGGGTTGTAAAAATAAATACAGCCCCTGCCTCTAGAATCAAGAGTTTTATTGTTGTTCGGGTCGGTGCGAGTGTGACAAGAGAGTGATCAAACATATCACAATATAATCATCATCATCATCTCGCCCACCCTAGCACAATTGGCGTCGTTGGCAGGATCAGGCAGACAGTGACACCGAGCAAACAGCAAATGAACAAATAGTGTAAACACCCAGCAGTGCGGTCTGGCAGCAAGATGGCCACGAGGAGCACACGTGCTACGAGCAGAGGGGAGCACGAGGATGTAGATCCAACACAAGTGGTCGGTGCATCAGTGGTGCAAAGTGAGGGATCAGTAGCAGGTCCACTGCCCCAGCCAGAACACATGCGGTGCATAATGGTGCCCACCCACAAGAAAGTGAGAACTTTTGGAGAACGCACAGGGCCAAATGCGGAGGACTATGCAAGGGAGGTTAGAGCTGCATGGAGGTCCGGCTACATGAGTAAGGAGGACCAAGCCGATGTGATCCTCGACAGTGTAACCCCAGTTGTCCGCAGGGAGCTGCGGATACAAGTAAGAGACAATGACCCGGAGGCAATGCTTCAGGCCATACTCAGGGTGTATGGTGAATCGAGGAGCACCCAAGAACTAATGGCGCTATTTTATTCAGCGTACCAAGGGCCACGGGAATCGGTGCGTGGGTTTGCCCATAGGTTGCATGAGATATTTGAGCAGGCAGCAGGGGCGCAGGAGAAAGCCAATGGTGTCAAGCTTGACGAAACAGTGCTAAGGGACCAGTTTGTTGCCAGTCTAAGGGACGACTTGATGCGGAGAATGATGGAGAACAGGGTCCAGCACCAGCCTGCAGTGTCATTTGTATCCATAAGAGATGATGCTCTGAGATGGACTGGGAGTGGTCAAACAGCAAGAGCTGGGATAGCCACAGTCACCGCATCCGACAAAGAAATGGCACCCAGGTCACATGATGGAAATGCCGAAGTGGAGCAACTCAGAGCAGAGGTCGCACAGCTGAAGCGCCAGATGGCTGAAATGCAAGATAGGCATAGAAGGCCAGCGAGGGCCATCCGATGCTTTCGGTGCAAAAATTTAGGGCACGTCCAGAGGGAATGCCCACAACAGGCACTAAACTAGACCCCTCTATGGCTGGGAGTCAGGCTGTGGAAGGGGAGCTTTGTGACTCAAATAGAAAGAGTACAGGTAGAGGGGGCAGACAATTACAGGTTGGCATGAGGAAGAATGTAAATGGAAGGAAAGGGCCTGTTTCTCCAAATAATAGGGAGACTGAGATGTTGGTGCGGCAAGTGGGGGTCATTAACAGGAGGACCATCTCTAGACGCCACGGGGACAGCCGCAGGTACAGAAGTAGAAAGAAACGTCATTTATGGAATGGCAGCCAGAGAATCAGGTGCTATAACTGCGCTGATTTTGGGAATCATATAGCTGCCAGGTGTCCATGTGGTCCTCTACCTAGAAGATGTTTCCAATGCAAGTCAGCACAACATTTAGTGGCGAGCTGTCCGTTTGGTAACTCTGCGGCTAGGGCATCACACAAAGTGGAGCGCAGGCAGAAGGACCGCCACTCAGAAGGAAGGTTAGAGATTCAACCATCACAGGAAATGTCGACCAGCAGCGGACCAAATCTCCAGGAGCTTGAAGAAAGAAACGTGAAGGGAGAGCACCAAGAACACCGGATCAAGATGGTAGGAGGTCGGCCTGAAGGAGTAGTGCTGATGGAAGGGAAAGAGGTAAATTGTGTGTTTGACACAGGTTCACAGGTGTCTACCATCACAGAGCAATGTTTCAGGGAGATGTTTGGAGGGCTCCCCTTGGATGAGGGTAGATGGGTGCGCCTGACAGCAGCAAATGGTGCCACCATTCCATATATTGGTCACTTAGTGGTGGACATACAAGTTGGGTGCACAGTAGTGAAAAAACTGTGGGGTTTATGTTGTCAAGGAAGTACAAGGACCTAGAAACCAGAAGAAAACACCAGGGATCATAGGTACTAATGTCCTTGTGGAAATCCCAAACATACAGAACATACTAAGATGGGACCCTCCAAGGGATCAGGGGATGACGCAGAAATCAGACTCTATAAAAGTATGGGTAGCTGGGAGAAAGCAAACCCACATACCTGCTCGATCGATCAGGGCCATAACAGTCAAATGCAGGAGAGGAGGCCAGTCAGAAAGAACTTTTCTCTTTGAGCCTAACAGAGACTTAGAACACAGAGGGCTGATTATGAGTCATACATTGACTGTTCTTAGAAGTGGGTCCTGTGATATTCAGGCCATAAATTTGGGAGATGAGGACTTGTTTTTAGCTCCCGGGACACAAGTAGGAATACTGACAGAAGCTGGGGTGGACTATAGCACATATTTCAGAGTTGTAGGAGCTCAAGAGGTAGAAATGTCAGCAAGTCCACCATACACGAATCCAGAGCAAGAGATGTGCCCAATTGACCTGACCGGGTTTGAGGGCAGTGAGACTGAAGAGCAGGAAGTAAGAACATTGTTGAGACGCTATGCCGATCTTTTTGCCACAGATGAGACAGATGTAGGGTACACGGACAGGGTAAAGCACACCATCCCATTAACAGATCACACCCCAGTTAAGCAGCCTTACAGGAGAATACCTCCTGCTTTCTATAAAGAGGTACAGGATCACCTACAAGGATTGCTTGACAAACAAATAATCAAGGAGAGTTGCAGTCCTTGGGCCTCCCCAATAGTTTTGGTCCGGAAGAAAGATGGACGGCTTAGACTCTGCGTAGACTTCAGGGCACTCAACAGCAAGACGAAGAGGGATGCATACCCTCTACCCCGAGTAGATGAGTACTCGGATGCGTTAGGAGGAGCAAAGATAGTCTCATCACTTGATCTGGCAAGTGGTTACTATCAAGTAGCAATGGATGAGAAAGACCAAGAGAAAACCGCCTTCACTACCCCTTTTGGACTTTATGAATACACCAGGATGCCTATGGGCTTAGCCAACTCGGCCAGCACCTTTCAACGATTAATGCAGAGCAGTATGCATGATTTAGTGTTCCAGCTGATACTAGTATACCTTGATGACATTTTGGTGTACTCTGCTGACTTCACTAACCATTTGAGCCGACTGGAGAAAGTATTCTCTAAGCTACGCCAGCTAGGGCTGAAGTTGAATGGAGGGAAGTGTAAGCTGTTTAGGACGACGATTGAATTCTTGGGGCATACTATATCAGCAGATGGAATAGGAGCTATGGAAGACAAGGTGAAGGCTGTTCAAGAGGCCCCTGTACCACGTTCCCAGACTGAGTTACGGTCATTCCTGGGATTGGCCAGTTACTACCGCAGATTTGTGCCGGGCTTTGCAAAGATAGCCAAACCGCTACATGATTTAGTAGCTGCGCTCAATCAAGGCATGCAGACTAAAAGACGAAGTAAGTCACCCATAGGAGAGTTGTGGACAGAAGAGTGTGCTGTAGCCTTTGAGACACTGAAAAAGGCACTAACCTCCACACCGCTGCTAGGGTTCCCTAACTTCTCGCTACCATTTATCCTGGAGGTAGATGCATCATTTGAAGGATTGGGAGCAATTCTCTCGCAAGTGCAAGATGGAACAAAGAAAGTCTTGGCATATGCAAGTCGCACACTTCGACCCTCTGAAAGAAACTCAAAAAGCAGTATGAGGCTGGAACTGCTAGGTCTTAAGTGGGCCATGACAGAAGTTCAGAGGTTACCTGCTAGGATCACAAATAGAGGTATTTACAGACAATAGGGGTCTGGCCTTCTGGGAGAAAGCTAAACTCGGAGCTATAGAGCAGAGATGGATGGCCCAGATGGCGATGTTTAACTACACAATCCGACATCGGGCAGCAAGAGCCAATGGAAATGCAGATTATTTGTCCCATTTTCCTATTGAAACCGCAGGCGAGGAACTGGAGGATGATGCAGATGTTGCAATAAGTGGCATAACAGCTGAGGTTATCAGAGAGTTTACCCAGATACCATATGAGATAGGGTTGATGACAGCAACAAGCCAGAAAGATATCAGTGAAAGGATACCGGCCGAATCAACCACAGCACCAGCAACCACTCAAGCGTTTCCCACCTATTCGCGTGAGGAATTGATAAATCTCCAGGGAGCTGATGATGTGGTAGCAATGGTTAGGAAGATGGTAAAGGATGGCACCAGACCTGCAGGAAAAGATGCTCGAAAGATCCCCTTGGCTGCAAGGAAACTACTTAATCAGAGTAACCGGCTCGAAGTGACAGATGGGTTGTTATACCGGACAGTGAAGGGATCAATTGGATCCAGCATGAAACAACTGGTAATACCTGAATCCATGAAACCACGGATACTAGACTCTGCTCACAGGGTGGGCCATCAGGGAAGAGAGCGCATGCTGCAGTTGCTGAGAAGTAGGTGCTTTTGGGTAGGCATCACAGCTGATGTTGACGTCTTTTGTTGCAGATGCAACCGATGTAACGTCGCCAAGGCACCTCAACTGAAGTTTCATGGGCCATCGGGAAACTTGATTGCCTCCAGACCACTTGAGGTGGTAGCAATGGATTTCACACTGCTAGAGCGGGATTCCAAAGGGTTTGAGAATGTATTAGTGCTGACAGATGTGTTCAGCAAGTACACCATTGCCATACCAACAAGAGACCAAAAAGCAACAACAGTCACCAAGGCCCTGGTGGGAAAGTGGTTCCAGTATCTCGGAGCTCCTCAGAGGATACACTCTGATCAAGGCCGGAACTTCGAGTCAGCGATAGTCGCAGAGCTGTGCAAGGTATATGGAGTCCACAAGAGCCGCACTACAGCTTACAATCCTAAAGGCAACGGGCAGTGCGAGTGCTTCAGCAAGACGTTGCATGATTTGCTGAGACCCATGACAGCCGACCAGAAGCGAAGGTGGTCGGAGCATCTAGCAGAGGTGGTTATGGTCCGACAGGGTACTCACCATACTACCTCCTCTTCGGCAGAGAACCGAGGCTTCCTCTAGACTTCATGATAGGCACGCGCCCAGATGAAGAGCCGGAGACAACTGATGAGTGGCTGCAAGGTCACCTGGAGAGGTTGCACATAGCCCACCAAAAAGCTGCAGAGAGAATGCAGAAAATGGCCGCTGACAGGAGGGAGAGAAGTAATCAGCTTCCAGGCCCCACACCATTGCGAGTGGGTGAAAGAGTGCGAAAAAGAGTGCACTACACTGACAGGGCCAAAATACTAGACGTGTGGTCCAACGACGAATTCATTGTATCGTCAATTCCAGAAGCAAGCGGTGGTCCTTATGTGATAAGGCCAGCAGGCAACGAAGATCTGAAGATGAGGGTTGCGGCGCACGAACTGAGACGAAGTGAGGACAAAGATGATTCTCCGAATCTGGTAGATGCTACACTAGGCCTACCTGAGGCACCAGCTTCGCCAGATGAGACAGACCCTGGAGAGGACGTGCATGGTCTAATGCCCGAACCAGGCTGGTATGCCCTGCAGCCGATAGAGGGTCCTGTCCTGAGACGATCTGAGAGGTTACAACTGAAGCGCCAGAGGGAGTGATGTTGTCGGGACGACAACAAAATCAGGAGGGAGATATGTGATAGGGCCAGAAAGACACCCGGCTTCCCCCTTCATTGTGAGTGGCACATTTATCGCCCATATTTTCGATGTGCGCGAAGCATGCTGGGATGTAAATTCTTCAAGATTGATGAAAAGGCCATAATAACGCCTAAAGATTAGTTTTGGTGCATAGTTGTGTGTTATATTTGATAGTGGTGTTTTTGCTCTAGAAATAGTTGTGTATATTTCTGTTTTTGGGTCTTCTAAAGTAAATATAGTGAGTGTTAGGTATGCGGCCAAATCAATACGCCTAGCGCGCAGTAAATTGAGTGATTCGACCTGGGCTTATAAAAGAAATAGCGAGCCAGCAGCGACCTTGGAGAGTATCAGCCCAGACGAGAGAACAAACAAGACGAGGTGACCGGTGTAGGTAGCAGATGGACCAGAGCACGTGAGCTACTAGCAATCGGGCACATGCTGGGTGTTTTGTTTTGTTTTGTTATGTTCGCTAGTTTATTTGTTTAATGTTTGCTTAGTCCCTGAATGGGTTGTAAAAATAAATACAGCCCCTGCCTCTAGAATCAAGAGTTTTATTGTTGTTCGGGTCGGTGCGAGTGTGACAAGAGAGTGATCAAACATATCACAATATAATCATCATCCAGGTAGATGATGGCAAGCTGTATATATAAAGAACAAGCTCCATCATAAGTGGTGGATACCAGTGCACATGACAATGAAGACATGGAATTGCAGGGAATCGAATAGAAATGGCAAATCTTCAATTTATATGCCCACGTAGATCACCTTCCAGAAGATAGTAAGTGGGATTTCCTAGAGGAATTGTCAGAGGAACCTATCAAAAGGTGTTTAATTGCTGGTGATTTTAACGCTACATGTAAGGAGTGGGGTAACGTAACTGACAATTGACAGGGTATGGCTTTGGGCCGGGCTCTCCTCAATACGAACCTTGCTATCTTAAATGATGGCCACCCGACAAGACTTGCGACTAAACCAGGGGACATAGAGAGGGTCATAGATCTGGCTTTTATCTCTAGTGTTGCTGCCACCTTAACATGTTGAGATGTTTTAGAGGCATAGGACAATGATCACCTACCCTACATTGTCCTCATTGCAAAAGGGAGGACCACAAGAAACCGAAACAGGCCTTCAAATATCCTACAGACCTTCAAGATCATAACAACCCCATACATACACTGTGTCAGAATTCCAGATAACGGACACCCAGAACACCTTTCATCCAACCACCTTGGTGGAATAAGATGGTGGAGAGAGCATGGGTTGAAAAGCAAAGGGCGGAAAGCACAAAAGAGATAGGAGGAATGATGTACTTATCAAAGAGGAGGAGGAAGGGAAAAAGCAAGTCATTAATAGATTTAAAAGCTTGGCAAAGGAGGTCTAGGATACAGCATGGGAGGCCTTTGTGACACAGGTGGGCATGGAAAATATCTACAGTAATTCTGGTTCTTACACAGAAGAATGAATATGAAAAATACAGGCCAGCACATCCCCAACATAAAAAGCTTGACAGGAATAAGCCTAAAGATGGATGAAGAGAAGGGACAAGCATTATTCACTCGATATTTGGCCCAAACAGATAAAGGCGACAAATACTCACACTGTCAATATCTCAATGTGAATGATTGGAACACATTCAAAATGAAGTGATGCGTGTAGTCGTGACGATGTAGTACATGCTTGGATTACTGTCGATTAAATGTCTTAGGCTTCATTAACAAGGGCAGTTATTGTATGAGTCTCACAATCCATGCTTTGGAAGGTCCTAAGTGGATGGCTCCTGCATGAATGGAAAACCTCCATAGAAGCCTCAAATCTTTAGGAACTGGTGTAGATCTACTGTCCTGGTCATGCAGGGGGTTACATGACAATGATAGAGCCAACAGACTAGTTTCAAGAGCACTCGTAGAAAGTGTATTGGATGTGGATAATGGAGAGATACTGAACGCAATTAATGATCACCTATTAGAGAATGACACTGCAATCGATAAATCACCAAGCCTAAGACTGCTGGAATTATCATCAAACATAAAACCAGTAGGGATGGACGTATGACACGATGCATCTGGCATGTATACAACCAACGCACAACAGGAACAATTAGCATTCATACCCTTCGACAATTGCTGAGGGAGACTGAGTACCTATGGGTTTGCTTCTAGATGTAGATTCTGATCAAAAATAACAATAAGTCTGTGCAGACTTGTATTTCCCTCATGGCATTACCCTTCAGCTACTCAACGAGAAAGGGCTTTCCATGTCTTCTTTATCCCTTTATTTTTATCTCCAGTTTTCTAGACCATGTGATGTTTCAATCTTTCACTACCTCTCTTACCCTGGAGATTCCAAAACAAAAACTGCCTTGTAATTCTATCATCAGGTTTCTTCAGCATTTACCCTGTCCATCGCCAGTGTTATGCCACTTCATGCTATCTTCATATGACATAGGGAAGGGGAGTTTGGCCATCTGTTTATGAATTTGGGTGAGGTGATGGGAGTTTGGGTTACATACTGCTTGTTGCCAATTTCCTTTCTCCTATTAAGTTTACTTCCTATCTGTGCCAGCTGCTGCTGTCTTTTCAAAGTATTGCGTACCATCCCCTGGACAAAGTAGTATGATGAATTATTATTACGAGGGGCGTGATAATAAAAGTATTTTGCCACCACTGATACAACTATGTTTGAAGTTACTACTGATACGTCTGTTATTGGTCAACCATTGATAATTACTCATTTAATAGTTTAATGGCTATTTATGGTCATGCGTGACTACCGTCACGCCTACTGTTCTCCTACCATGTTAAATGTTGTCGTGAGTGTGCGTGGGTACATTTACACGCCACAGATACACACATCAGAGGCATGGAATGGTGTAACGGCAGGTGTACTGTTAATGGACGTTTATTACACCACAACACGTTCATGAAATACACAGAATACACAGTCACAATTAAGTACAAGTCATAGCAATACAATAATACAGTACTCCAGTCACATCTCCACTTCTCATAATCATTAGCGCTATATAATATTACTACTGGATCCTCTCAGCAACGGTCGGCATCCCCGTGCTAATATAATGAATTCCTCAAATATGCCTAGCAACGGTCGGCATCCCCGTGCTAATATAATGAATTCCTCAAATATGCCTCATCAAAGACGCTCTCAACATTGGCGCTCTAATGTAAATAATAAATGGCCTCTCCAACGATGCTTCCAACATCAGCATTATAATAACTAGACAATGGATCCTTTTTCCCAGCAACGGTTTATCCTCGCCGTGCTGACAATAATAAATTCCTCAAATATGCCTCATCAAAGACGCTCTCAACCTTGGCGCTTTAATGTAGTTATGGATCCTCTCAACAATAATGATGGCCTCTCAAATATACCTCATCAAAGACGCTCTCAACCTTGGCGCTTTAATGTAGATGTGGATCCTTTCAATAATAACGATGGCCTCTCAAATATCCCTCATCAAAGACGCTCTCAACCTTGGCGCTTTAATGTAGATGTGGATCCTTTCAATAATAACGATGGCCTCTCAAATATCCCTCATCAAAGACGCTCTCAACCTTAGCGCTTTAATGTAGATGTGGATCCTTTCAATAATAACGATGGCCTCTCAAATATCATATAGATCCGGTTAGCCAACGGACATCATCCTCGCCGTGCTAACTACATCAATGGTGAATACTTTCGGCAATTTCTCGCAAGACTGCACTCCCTGGCAGTCTGCAGTAATCTCGCCTTCACTCATCTTGACATTTATATAGTCAAACATATGTCCTGGATCCTTACCTCTTCAAAAATACTCACAAACACAATTCTCCAATAAATTCAGAAATTATAGGCCTACACAGATAATGGCCTCAAACTTTTGCACTGTGCAGGCATACTCGAAACACACACTGTAGGACCGACCTCTCCCGTCGGTACCCAAAAACAGAATGCAATTAGTTCACCCACTAGACCCGCCAAAAAGACACGAGACTCGGTTGTTTAAAAAACACAACTCAGTCTCGATAATTGCATGGGCTAGTCACACGAGCTTACTCACAGCTCAAGACAGTTCAGAGAAAAAAAACATCTCCGCGATTTGAACTGACCAGTGTTCGCCACTTGGAAACTTCTCGATCACACGAGGGAATTCCCCTAATACAATTTTAACTTAACATCAGCTTAACCAAGCAACGTAACTCGTAATCGAATCTATTTGCTTAACATTTTCAAGATCACTTCCCTTTGATAATATTTACTCTGTAACAGTTGCCACACCGCCCGGGAAAAAAATGATTTATCATTTTTTTGTTGAAAATTTAAGTCCCAAAAATTTAAAGATAAATGAAATTATATTATATAGCTACCAAAAAATGTATCTATCCAAAAAATGTACCTATCAAAAAATGTACATCTATACACAATTTCAGCAATAAATGTAAAATTACAACTAAAACATCAAACATAATCAATCAAATATCCCAATGAATGTTACCGATGTAAATTACAACAAAAGCATCAATCATAATACAAGCATACCAAAATTAATCTTAATAGAACACTAAGTTAAGTACATTTAGTACAAGCAACAACCAATAGAAAGTGAAAGAACAAGATCAAACAGAAGAATGATCTGTAGTAAAGGAAAGTAAGAAATCGGAAAATGAGAAACAATTAACAATACCACATAATAATCAATAAGTAAAACGATTTCATAAAAAATAAATACAAATTTATCAAAATACAGTTACATTATACTAAGTTATATAATTCACTCAAGAATACAACGAATGAAAGTATAAGTATCGAAAGAAGATGAAGTATACAAATAGAATGAAGAGAAACGAAGATGTGATACAGAAATATAAACAAGATATGAACACATATCGGAAAGACAACAAAAAGGTAGAATGAAATGAAGGATAGTCAACAAAGACGAATGGAAAGCAAAGGTACGAACGCATAGAAAGTCAATTACAATACATACTAATAAATGTTTAGATCAAACAATATCTTCCAAAAATTAAATACAAACATGATTACAAGGCACAAAACAAAATGTCAAAGTATATCTATACTAACAGCACAAAACGAATAATTCATAACTAACCAAAGTCTAATAAGTAATTTAACTAAATTACGAAAGTTATACTTAACTGAAAATAAATTATAAACCTTACACAAACAAATAATAGCATTTGCGATAACTAAGTTTTGACCTAATGCAAAATCAACCGCTAAATGATAAAAATACATCATAATATCAAATAAGACAAGTTTTCAAAGAAGTAATATCCCTTTCAATCATAGGGCACACAAAAATAATTTACAATGCCAAAAAACAATTTTTTTTCAAAAATTACCATACAAAAATATTTCAGAACGATAAGTTATCAAAAAATAAAATTATTATTTAAGTAATTCTAAGTCATAACTAATAAACTAACAATGAAATTAACTTTTAACAAAATGAGAGAAGCATAAAATATCTTATCTCTAGACAAACACTTAAATCAAAACAAGTAAGTTTTTTCTTTTTTTTCTTCAAAAAAAAAATCACCAAAAAAAACCTAAGAAAAATACAATGTCATCTATATATCAACTTACCAACATACAAACATAACATAATGTTACAACAATCTGTCCATTTTTAAACAAATAAAAGTATCAGATGTGTCTATCAATTTTACAAAAAAGTTCAATTTAATTTAAAAGTTAATTTTGATTAACAATAGCGTTGAGCTTCAGTGTTATTTAACTGTAAATTTATATCTTACTCAGCCTAGTATAAATCTAAAATTTAATGGTACAATAAGATATGAAAAAGATCCTATAAAAATATCTTCAAAGTTTTTATAAAGAATATTTATCAAATTAATTTGTTGCAAAAATGTTGAAAAAATTTTATTATTTAAATTCTAGGTACTATGTTCTGACAAGATCAATGTTTCTAACAATTTAAATACACAATTATTTCTGATACTGCAAGATAATTCTACAAAATCATATTACACAACATAACAATAAATTTATATAATTATCCTAACAATTACAGCTACAACCTGAAAAATATACAGAAAAATTAGCACAGGTTTGACACCGCTCACTGCATTTATCAAAAATTACACACAAATTATTACCAACACATATGTTACACACAATCAAAACAGAATAATATACAATTGCATAAAAAATTGGACTGGTACATTCGAAACAGTCATATATGTTCTACAAAAAATATATATTAAGCAATCAAATGATTCATCAAAATGAACATCATAATGTTTCAAAGAAATACACATATTTTAATAGAACATCATATGATATATTACACACAGAATACAATAACATGTACTATTCTAACAAATAAATCAGCTGTAAAAAAAAATATCCCGACAATCTGTCAATAATTCTTGATCCTCCAAAAAGTGACTCGTCAGATGTATAGCGAGACGCTAATAGGTTCTGCTTGATAAATAATCCACATTCTTCACGAATAATGTCAACAAGTGCGCCAACTCATCACAACGTCGCACGCTACGAGACAATACAAATGAAAATTTCTATTAATCATCTGTTAGATCTAATACGGAAAAACGGAAAATCAACTTTCACGTTTACCTATTCCTTGGGGTGGAGTAGAGTCTTGGCCCCTTTTCACACACCTCAACAAGTCCTCCTTAAAGGATGTCAACATCACAGAGGGCTTAGCGACCACTTGACCGTAACGAAAGTTCATCCCTGTTGTAGCCTGAAAAAATTTACTACGTTCACAAGAACGAGATGACTTTTCGACACCACTAGTGTGACAATCAATAGTGTTATTACTCTGCTTGTTAACAACCTTGCTCTCATGTGGAGTACAGCTAACCTGGTTACGATTTCTATAATTGCTGTTAAGAACATTGTTATTTGTTCTATTGACACAGTTGTACTGTTTTACATCCCAGTTAGCATAATTACAATTAGCATTTCCTCTTGGATAAAAATATCTACCAGATGGAAATGGCTTTTTATCAAGTAATTTATTACCAGATTGACACTCTTTCACATAATTATTTCCACTATAATTTCTAATACTTTTAGAATCACGATGTTGTGATCTGTCAAATTTTTTCTTGTTTTTAGGCAAAGAAACATTACTATATGAAGAAATCCCTTGGTACATTTTAACCTCAGGGTTATATCTCCTATCAAAAGTATTTTTATCCTTGTTTGTGGCAGTGTGTTTAAGAAATGGGTCACACTGACTTGACTGGGTATGACCGAAAGATTTAACCATATCTTTATTGTTTTTCACAAAATATGTTTCCTTCCTGGAATAAGTAGTTCTATCTTTTTTTCCATCAGGGTTCTCACTTAATACCTTGTTTGTTTTTAACAACTTAAATTGAAATTTATTATTGTTTCTTTTGTTATCCACAGGGTTATCTAATACTGTAGATTTTCCTTTGCTAGCTTGCCGCCAGGAACCAATATCGCTAGAATGATTGGTATTGCGTTGAAAGTTATATTTCCCTCGGAAAGATTTCTGTCCACCAATCTTCACTTTAGAGTCCGCTTTATGTCTTTCACTGTCAACACTGACAGAAGACCACATGTCAAGTAGACCATCCAATCTCACTCTGGCTTCTGAAATTTGAATATCTCTAAGTGAAATATTTGCACTTAATTTCTTGTTTAACCTCTCAACTCTTAAAACCTTGCAGCTTTCCTCTGCTAGCAAATTTTTAATCTTAGCGACCTTCTCTCTCTCAGCCGTTAATTCTAACAATGTCTCTGTCTCATACTGCTCTTTATTTGACCTCAACTGAGTCAACTCTAGTTGTAGAGACTCAATCTTAATATCATCATTGTTATTATACATAATCTCATCATTCTTCTTAAGGGGTACATTTTTTATCCCTTTGCTCTAGGGTACTCTGTTTTATGTCCAGTTGCTTCTTCTCTTCTAGCTTTCTTTTCCGATACCTCTCATTACTTTCATCAATTTCTTTTTCACATAGCAGTCTTGTTATTTCAGACTCAGTCAGCTCACGGTCTCCATATCCTAATAGTTTACGGTATTTGTCATACTCACTCATTTTATAAGAGTTTCAACTGACTCAATGAATTACTGTACATCAATTCCTGTTATAGTACCTATATATAGCATACACTACCTATGCATCAACATATTGTACAATCAATCGATATAATTATCGACAACACAACGACAATTATCAACAGAATAAGTGATGGATAGTATAGGCAGACTTGCTGAAATGCAGAAAAGTGGCACAATCTACACAGAACAAAATCACTTATCTTAATAATACTTCTGTCCCTTCCGCCGACACACCAGATATCACAAAGTTCTGCAGATAAAACCGTTCCAGCGCCGAAAGGTACACAACTAGATTTTCTTCTCTTCAGGTTCTTGCAAAAGTGTAGAATACGCTCAATACAGCATCAGCACACAGGAAACATGCACAGCATCCTCTGTAACTGTTGACTAGAGATAATCTGCAAACGACTCTTCAAAACACTTCTCATTTAGTTAAACTTGACTGTCTACCAAAAACTGTCAACTTCCCACTGTTATATTCTACCGTGTTGGACACAGTTAACCAACTAGGTCGAGGACCATGACACAATGTGAGGATACATAAGCCACGCCTACACAAGGCTTTCCTATCACGCGAACTCCGTGGGTTTATTCCGTTAAATAAACTGGCCCACCACTGTAAAGAATTGTTTTATTTTTATGGAGAGCTGGAGATTCCCAAACTGTAACCGTAATGAGTACCAAATGTTACCCGTAAATAGTTACTGATGGGGTATTAAGATATTATTTTATTATTTGATGACTGGTCTTGGAGATTGATTAAATGGTGATGGGTGTTACCTTAATGGTTACACTGTTCATACGCCCACACAGAGCAGAACATAATTCTTATATCACGCGAATGTCAAAATATCAAATTCTGTAAGACTAACATCCCACTGCTACACATGAGATCCTGCTATTGACTTCAATCTGTTTGTTGACCTAGATCTCGCCACCCAGGCTATTTAACATTGACACCACTGATACCTCATGTTAGTGGTCAACCATCAGTGATATCTCATGATGGTGGTTGTGTGAGTGGGTGGCGTACCGTGTTAGGAGGGTTGATTGAGTGCGTGCGTGCTGGAACAATCACTCACAACACAGGTACGCACGTAGAAGTCATAGATGGTTATAAACGGCTGGTGTAAGTTAATGATCGTTTTATTACACCACAACACGTTCATGAAATACACAGAATACACAGTCACAATTAAGTACAAGTCATAGCAATACAACAATACAGTACTCCAGTCACATCTCCACTTCTCATAATCATTAGCGCTATATAATATTACTACTGGATCCTCTCAGCAACGGTCGGCATCCCCGTGCTAATATAATGAATTCCTCAAATATGCCTAGCAACGGTCGGCATCCCCGTGCTAATATAATGAATTCCTCAAATATGCCTCATCAAAGACGCTCTCAACATTGGCGCTCTAATGTAAATAATAAATGGCCTCTCCAACGATGCTTCCAACATCAGCATTATAATAACTAGACAATGGATCCTTTTTCCCAGCAACGGTTTATCCTCGCCGTGCTGACAATAATAAATTCCTCAAATATGCCTCATCAAAGACGCTCTCAACCTTGGCGCTTTAATGTAGTTATGGATCCTCTCAACAATAACGATGGCCTCTCAAATATACCTCATCAAAGACGCTCTCAACCTTGGCGCTTTAATGTAGATGTGGATCCTTTCAATAATAACGATGGCCTCTCAAATATCCCTCATCAAAGACGCTCTCAACCTTGGCGCTTTAATGTAGATGTGGATCCTTTCAATAATAACGATGGCCTCTCAAATATCCCTCATCAAAGACGCTCTCAACCTTAGCGCTTTAATGTAGATGTGGATCCTTTCAATAATAACGATGGCCTCTCAAATATCATATAGATCCGGTTAGCCAACGGACATCATCCTCGCCGTGCTAACTACATCAATGGTGAATACTTTCGGCAATTTCTCGCAAGACTGCACTCCCTGGCAGTCTGCAGTAATCTTGCCTTCACTCATCTTGACATTTATATAGTCAAACATATGTCCTGGATCCTTACCTCTTCAAAAATACTCACAAACACAATTCTCCAATAAATTCAGAAATTATAGGCCTACACAGATAATGGCCTCAAACTTTTGCACTGCGCAGGCATACTCGAAACACACACTGTAGGACCGACCTCTCCCGTCGGTACCCAAAAACAGAATGCAATTAGTTCACCCACTAGACCCGCCAAAAAGACACGAGACTCGGTTGTTTAAAAAAACACAACTCAGTCTCGATAATTGCATGGGCTAGTCACACGAGCTTACTCACAGCTCAAGACAGTTCAGAGAAAAAAAACATCTCCGCTATTTGAACTGACCAGTGTTCGCCACTTGGAAACTTCTCGATCACACGAGGGAATTCCCCTAATACAATTTTAACTTAACATCAGCTTAACCAAGCAACGTAACTCGTAATCGAATCTATTTGCTTAACATTTTCAAGATCACTTCCCTTTGATAATATTTACTCTGTAACAGGGCGTTCAGAAAGTAATGCACCACATCGTTTTTCTCAGCTAATAATGAAGATAGAAACATGAAATTTTGCACACTTCAGATATCGCATGTGCCAATTGTGTGCACCAAATTGCACCGCAACCGGCCAAATAATACGGCTGCTCTAAACCGTTGAAATGGAGCGTGTTAGCAACTTGCGTTATAAACAGCTAATTGTGATAGAATTTCTCGTTGCAGAGAAGGAAACTGTTGTGAATATTCACAAGCGTCTATGTGATGTGTATGGAAGTTTTGCAGTCAACAGGAGTACAGTCAGTCGCTGGGTTCAGAGAATCAAAGAATCAGGAATTGGAGATACGGAGCTGCTTGATCGGCCGTGCTATGGACATCCTGCCACAGCCACCAACGCAGAAATGTTGAAATGCGCTGAGGGCATTATTCTTACTGATAGGCGAATCACTACTCAACAATTGGCCTTACAACTGTCAGTCAGCATTGGTAGTGCAAATGCAGTAATAAAAACTCTAGGATTTTCTAAGGTTTGCACAAATTGGGTTCCTCGAAGTCTCACAAATGACCACCGATTGCAAAGGAAAGCAGTTTCTTCTGAATTGTTGGAGCGTTTCAATGCTGATGGAGAGAACTTTTTGGCTAAGTTCGTTACAGGTGATGAAACCTGGGCACATCATTTTGAACCTGAGACAAAAAGACAGTCAATGGAGTGGCATCATCCGCAATCACCAAGAAGAAAGAAATTCAAGACAATTCCTTCAGCTGGAAAGGTCATGATCACTGTCTTTTGGGACATTGAAGGTGTGATTCTTGTGGACGTTATGCCAAGAGGAGAGACAATCAATTCGCAAGCTTACATTAAGACATTGAAAAAACTCAATCAACGTTTTCGCAGAGTTCGGCCGCACAAGAATCCAGCAGACCTGCTTCTCCTTCATGACAATGCGCGACCTCACACAAGCCTGGCAACACGGGAAGAAATCACCAAATTGGGTTGGACTGTACTACCCCATCCACCCTATAGTCCCGATTTGGCATCCTCTGATTTTCATCTATTTGGTCCACTTAAAGATGCACTCCGTGGGACAAGGTTTGAAGATGATGAAGGAGTGATTCATGCAGCGAAGAAATGGCTACATGATCAAGACAAAATCTGGTACGGCTAGGAATACATGCACTTGTTTCGCGCTGGCATAAAGCCGTTCAAGTTGATGGGGATTATGTTGAATAATACCGATGTTTACATGACATATCCATGTATATTGTGTATAAATTTCATTTTTTTTTTAATAAACAGCTCCTGATAAAAACGATGTGGTGCATTACTTTCTGAATATTATGTGTCATATTTAACTCATACATGCTCAAAAAGCACATTGTAATGAGTAATTTTAGGGAGTAAAGTTTGAGACATGACTGCTACATGAATACTGATTTTTCTTGTATTTATTTATAATGGGTAAACTTTTATTTATCAAAATGTGCAGAAATAAAAGATCTGTTACATTTGGCTTTAAAAATGCATTTAACATCAACAATAATAAATAGAGAAAAATCAAGATAAATTAAAACATTTTTGTGTGTCATCATCATCATGTGACGTATTCTTTCCAGAACGTTGTCTCCATTACAGCTGCTCTGAATGCATCACGATTCTGAGCAAGTCGACCTGCATCAGCCAAAGACAAGTTCAGACTCTCTGTGATGTCCTGGGTCCACCGTCGTCTAGGTCGACCCCTTCCCCTTTTTCCAGGGACCATGCCTTCCATCACTGTTTTTTTTCCAGACTATTATGTCTTTTTATATGACCGAAAAATTTCAGCTTCCTTATTGCGATGGTATTTAGGAGCCAATGTTCCTGTACGTTTAGTGAGTGCAGTACTTCTCTGTTGGTCTTTTTTTCTGTCCAGGGTATTCTCAACATCCTTCTGTAGCATTTCATTTTGAATGATGTAATCTTTTTTGCAACTGTGTTATTGAGTGTCCAAGTCTCGCAGCCATATGTTGCTACTGGGAATATACATGCTGTGATCAGTTTGTGTGTACGTCACAATATTTTAGGCGTGATACAAAGTGAACTCCTAACACCAGTTTCATTTTAGATTATATCTGTTTTCACATAATATAAAATAAAACTAAGAATATTTCAATTGTTTCTGATCATAATTAATATTTTTATGACAGTTTGAATTTTTTATCACATGCAAATTGCATTCTAAGTTGAATCCTGATCAGCTTTATTCCATCCAAACTCTTGTTGAATATTATTATCCTGAACATTATCAGTTGTAGTTGTTCGTGGTCTAAGTTGTGATCTGGATCTATTGTCTGTTTCTTTTATAAGGCCTTTACTGGTTCTGTTTATTACTTACCTTCTACTTCTACAACTAGAACTATGTTCCCCCCCCCCCCCCCCCCCCCCCTCGCCCCATATATTACCCTCATCTTCAGAATCTTTTGATTTATTGCTAAATTCATCTGAATTAGAACTATAAATGCTCAATGACTCGATCTTCATCATTTACATTTTCAATTCACAACAGAATCAGGTGCAAGGCATGTCCAACCAATAATCTTTGCTTATGACCATGTATACATGACTCCATTTCAGATAGACAAAGTTTGTTTACAGTAAGCAGCTTTTCTTTATTTTATTAATCACTAAGACTGTGTCACAGATAAAAGAAAAATTTGAACACCGGTAAATACGAGGTACCAAAAGAGACATTAGAAATATTGGATTGGAACAAACTTTGTAAATTTTGTTTAAAGTTCATTTAAAGAGACTAACTATGATGCACCACCTGAAATGGTGTGATGTACTCACAGGCTGAACATGTGCCACTTGAAGGGGCATGCCATAGAATTAATTGCCATGGAAGTATTTCTTACACATAAATGCCTATGGTTAATGTAGCACAGAAATGTTTATCATCTTTTGGCAGGTTGATTAATTGTCCAATGTCATTGTGAAATAACTTTTTAGAAAATGACATTTATTTAAATTTCAGATCTTCTCGGTGCAAGGAACTGAGATGTTGAAGCTTGAGATGACTTATTTCATAAATGGGACAATTGGAAAGCGATTTGAAGACCCTAATATTGTGGATGTTATTCTTTCCCTTGCGATGGGAAGAGCTCACATAGTGTTTGTCAACAAGTTTTTAATGTCAATTGTGGTAAGGACTTTAAGCACATTTCACAGTGGGACATATTATTTTTTTAAACCGATTTCCATGTCTTTTATCAGATAAAGTTATCTTTTCTCTTTGGCTGCTAGCTGATATTCCTAAAAAATGTCTTATCCTTCATGCACTTTCAGACGTCAGCTTAAATATGTTCAAAGAAAGCAGTCAGCCTGAGGTTGTTGGTATCTCTGTAGAGTTTGTCTAGGAAAGTTACTGGTAACAGCCATATGTCCTTTGTCTGTTCCTCCTATATTGAACACCTTTGCAGCAGATGTTCAGCAGTAATTTTATCAGTGCCAAGTTACACTCATCAGTAGTTCTTATCTTTAACTTCTTGAATAGATGGTTCTCTGTCTGTTGTGGCTTGTCTTGAGTCTGAATATTATAGTTTATTCACTTCTGTTGAGCTGGTAATATGAATAAATTTTCAGTTGGTCAGGGTACTTTGCTTCCCACTTGTTTCTGTATCTGCTGCTGATAAAACTCTTGACCTCTTCGAAAGTTTTGCGCAAAGTGGATGAGCATGTAAATCATTGCCTTTTGTTTCTTTAGATAGATTATTGTACAACAAATTAGTTGACGTCCCTGTCACGAGAGAGTTGATTATTATTGTAATTATAAGATATCCTGGACAATCAGATGATACCAGGATAGTGCCAGATGAGAGACTGGTTTTATGAGAAATACCCCCTTTTCTGAAAAGAATAAGGGTGTATCGACATCAAAGGTAGGATCAAGCTGTATAAGTTTCTAGGTCTGATGATAATATATGTTCCTAGATCCCTAGGGCTCCCTCTCAAGATCCTCCTATGATTATATTATTATTATTATTGTTGTTGTTGACTCTGCTAGGGGTATTAACTAAATTATTTACCAACAAGAACTTGAACTCAACTTAAATAATTAAGTAAGTCTGCTGGTAAATATTTCCAATTTATTTATACAGTTTCTCTTTTCTGTTTGAAAAGCTAGAAATGAAATCAAATTTAATTACAACATTAAATCAATAAAGCATTGGAAAATAATCAAAAAAGTCTCAAAAGACATTACACTTGTTGAAGGTTATCACTTTAGTTAATTATCTCTGCTGGAAGAACATTTATATAATACTAACAAGTTTATTTCTGTGTCACTTGAATGTGAAGCTATCACTGGATAAATCTATGCCCACATGTCATCATAAGTAATTTTGTCTATCATTGTGGTGGGATTTGGACACTCTACAGTTGTCTTGGTTTCTGACTCATCTTTTTGAATGAATCTGGTTCTACTTTTCTCCTGGCAGGAATGTTATTTGAGATACCTCCAGGCAGTAGACACTTTGGTAACTGGCCTTCTGAACTTCAAAGGCGCTTGCACCAGTAGTGCCTTCATTAGTGGCTGACTCTTATGAGCAGTTTGGTTTACAGGATAGAACCTGAAACAAAATAAATATAACCCCTATATGGTCCATCACTATCCCATGATCACAAAAGTTGGGGATGATAGACAGTATCAGACAGTGTGCTAGCAGATGCACAGGACAATTTATACCAGTAATACCCACTTCCAGTTCACCGTGACTACACTTTCCCTCTAATTCCTTAGTTAGAGCCATTTGTCCATGATCTGCCTCCATACAATGATTTGGTCTAGTATAAAATACTAAGTAATAACTTAAACAATCCAGTAAAACAATCGCTTTCATCCTTCCTTACGTTCCTGGTGAGTGTGCCATTCCATCAAGAAATAATTCTTTAAATGCTTTTCTAAACCTACAGACACACTTTTGCCATCATTCTCCATTATTTTAAACATTTTACAAGGCTGGCTTTTGCCTCCAGAATTATACACATGCCTGTAAGTCCGCCAGCAACACACCGTAGTTTTCTAACACATGCTACACGCTTCCTAACGCACAAATGAATTAATTATTTAACCTAAATATATATATATATAGATATATATTTATACATTCTTTCTTACCCTCAGGCACATTCAGTCGAGCTGTTAATGGTTATACTGGTCTGCTCTCAGATACAGAAGGCAAGGCACTATGCACTAACACTTTTTGCGCTCGCTGTAATTTTCAAAATATGACTGGCCTGATTTCGTTAGAACACACGTTATTTATAGTGCGAGGTCGGGCGTCCGGGGGTTTCCCTGTTCACTATTATTTGTATCCAAAATATTTGTAAAATCTGTCTAGGTGTGCAAATCAGGAAAACTACGAATTTATTTATCTACGTTATTCCTGGAGTGATTTTCTTCATCTAAAGCTTAAAACACGCCCAGTATTATTCTATATCTTCATAGCTAATAATCTTTTACTGTCCTAAGTGCATTTTATTCTATGCGTACTCTAAACAGCAAAATTATGGACCAACCTGAGGCCTCGATGCATTTAACCAAAGATTTCTCCCGTAATATACTACTGGTCGTGAAAGTCTCTGCACAGACGTGTAGAGCAACATTCCCGTTGTAGAATTAGTGACCTCTTCCAGGTGGTACTTCTTTCCTAAGTCCATAATTAAATGTCCTCTTCCTCTGGGTTGCACAGATTTGGACTGGCCATTTTGACTGTTCAATGCTTTAGTAAACACAGCAGAACGGTACCATCCGATTGGTCCATGTATCAGGCAGTTATCATAAAGTATGGTGTGCGGTTTCATCAGAGTTACACAGAAGGACCTGTTGTGAAAACAGAACACTTCACGACAGTCCCTCAGGATTCCAAAAGCATGCAAAAAAGTATTAGCATATGCAGAATAGATTAATTCCATTGAACAAAATTTTAACCACATAGAGATGAATAGAAGAAAGACAGAAAATTAGTAGGCATCATTTGCGAAGCTGTCCTGTGTAGTTCTCAGGGGTTTGCGAGGAAACAAAGACAAAATAGGACTACAATTCCCTCAGGATGTTGTAAGAGGTGATCAATTTGAGTTTGTGCTAGGGACAGGCAACCTCATTATATAAACTAAATTGCTACAGAAACCACAGCTATAAGAACACATGAATGGTTAAGTGCAAGCTGAATGGTTGGGTGCAAGCTGAATGGTTGGGTGCAAGCTTTTTGCAAGGGGACCAGCTACTGTGGTCATTGCATGCTCTATAAGGAGCAAAAAGGGAAATGATGATATATGTGAGGACTGTTCTATTATTTAATTACCGTGCTTTCTCAGAATTTATCTTGTAGTAGTTCCTGTCGATTATGTTGTTCACAATGTTTTCTCTGTATATTTCTTCTTCTCTTTAACTCTGCTTACTTACTTAGTCGTTCCTCTTCTACCGTGAGGTGTAGAGGTTTGGAAGAGAGAGCGCCAGACTATCCTATTGGCTGTCTTCCTCCTGGCCTGGTTCCATTCTAGTCCTCGGTCCTTCAAAGATTGTCTAATGTTGTCCTCCCAGGGGACTCTGGGTCGTCCTGGAGGTCTGGATCCCTGGCTCTTTGTTTCCCATGCTTGTCGTGGTAGCCGATCTTCTCCCATTCTGCAGACATGGCCAAACCATCTTAGTTGGGACTGTTCTACTTGGGTCTGCAGGGGGTAGGATTTTAGCTTTACCTCTGCAAATACCTTTATTAACAGTGAGAAAGCTGTAGTAGGTGCTAACAAAAAGTCTTCAGACCTGGCCATTTTCAGCAATAACATGTTGTTGTTCATTCTTGCATGACTAAATAATGCTAAAGGCATTCTTTTAGAAGTATTGTGCCATGTTTTACTTTTGAGAATGCATGTGTTCTTTCTCATAAGCATTTATATAAGGTGATGTCAGCACCATTCTGCAGTTCTCAAGTGATGTGAAATAACAAGCTTGAAGTAGCAGCATGTCTGCATCATGTTTTAGTTCACGCTTGCATACATGTTCACCCCCAGAGATGAAAAAGCTGTACAAAAAATCTGAAAAACTTGTACAAAATTTGTTAAAGCCTGTACAAAAAAAAAAAAAAAATGTAACAAAGAAAAAATGATACAGCGACTGTTTTGTTCTTTGAGAAAACAAAAAAGCATTTTTTTTTTTTTTACCCATGCTGTCACATAAGCTATTTTTACTGCATTTTAACTCTTAGAGGCCGAAACGACGCTGGTAGTGTACATCCGCAAAACCCCTAGAAGCCAAATCGACAATGGCAACGTCACTTTTGTGTTCCGTGAAATGTGTTCCGTATTTTCGTAATTTGGTATTTTAACATAACGGAAGTTACTATTTTTTTATTCAGAAGAGCGCTATCTTTGAGTTGTGATTCGGAAACACGCTTGTTCTAGCTAATTTCACTGTGAAAAAACAGTAAATCTGTCAGCTTTCGATTGGCGATTATTGTTGTTTATACAGACAATGTCTAGCGAACCAACCACATCATGTTTATCAAAACGTAGGTCTTTTTTATCTGTAGAAAAAGCTAGGGAACTGTGTATCTTTGACTAGTTTATCGAGAATGATAATTTCTAAAGTGAAAATGATGATTTCGAATTTGAACTTAACGAAGAAGCTAGTTCTAATGAGGAGGGGGCGTGGTCACAGCCAGGCCCTAGTGCTACAAAACGACAAAAAGTTTTGACCAAATCATCGACAAAAAGGGGGAAAAGCATTAGTACCAAGGAGCAACAAGGGGCAATTAGTAATGAATGGATTTCAGTACCAAACATCAGTATTACAGAGACCCAAAACGCATTCAGATTTCTTCCCAAATATGGTCGCAAACCAGGAGTACACGATGACTTAGGTCTTAGTGAGGCATCAACTCCTTTTGACTGCTATAGGACATTGTTTACTGATGACATTAACAAAACATCACAGAAAGCTGACACTTGTAATTAATATTCATATATGGATTAGTGTTATTTAAAAAAATCCATGGAGCACTTTGGATAATATTTCAGTCTTTATGCATGGGTTGGTGGGTACATTTTTCATTCACTAAAATGAATTAAAAATAAAAATTGTTTACATTATTACTGATAATTGAATATAATATGAAGAATAGCACTTAAAAGCCCCAATATTATAATTCTAAATATATTTATCTTTACTGTGAAACATAATTTGTGTGTCTTTTGTTGTGTAATATCAACATAATATATGATTTAATTTGAAAGTTCACGCGGCCTTGAATATCTTCTTTTTTATTTTAATGATGATGGTACGGTCTGCTGGATGGTCTGTAAAACATTAACAAAATATCACAGAAAGCTGAAACTTGTAATTAATATTCATATATGGAGTGTTATTAAAAAAAAAACCATGGAGCACTTTGGATAATATTTCAGTCGTTATGCATGGGTTGGTGGGTACATTTTTCATTCACTAAAATGAATTTAAAAAAAAAATTTTTTTACATTATTGCTGATAATTGAATATAATATGAAGAATAGCACTTAAAAGCCCCAATATTATAATTCTAAATATATTTATCCTTACTGTGAAACATAATTTGTGTGTCTTTTGTTGTGTAATATCAACACAATATATGATTTAATGTAAAAGTTCATGCGGCATTGAATATCTTCTTTTTTATTTTAATAATGATGATACGGTCTGCTGGATGGTCTGTAAAACATTAACAAAATATCACAGGAAGCTGACACTTGTAATTAATATTCATATATGGATTAGTGTTATTTAAAAAAAAACCAAGGAGAACTTTGGATAATATTTCAGTCTTTATGCATGTGTTGGTGGGTACATTTTTCATTCACTAAAATGAATTTAAAAAAAAAAATTGTTTACATTATTACTGATAATTGAATATAATATGAAGAATAGCACTTAAAAGCCCCAATATTATAATTCTAAATATATTTATCTTTACTGTGAAACATAATTTGTGTGTCTTTTAGAACTAACATCCTTCATATTCTAATTCTACATTCATTTATCTTTACTGTGATGTATAATATGTGTGTCTTTGTTGTATAAAAACAATACAATATATGATTTAATTTAAAAGCTTCACGCGGCCTATAGTGTCCTTTTTCTTTCCAAATGTCTATAATGTTTATATGGTTCGCTGGATGGTCTGTAAAACATTAAAAAAATATCACAGGAAGCTGACACTTGTAAATAATATTCATATATCTTCTTCTTCGTCCGTCCTTAGCCAACGACCGGCAAAGCAGTCAGTGGCCATTACGCCTAGTGGCGTCTTAAGGGCAACAGCGAATAGATTTTCTTTGCCGCTGTTCCCATCACGCCTAATGGCGTCTTTAGGGCAACGACAAATCAATCCGTTCGCTGTTGTTTCCGTAATCAAAGTGACTGGCAAACGGGTGATCAGCCCGTTGGTATTCATATATGGATTAGTGATATTTTAAAAGACCCTAGAGCACTCTGGATAATATTTCAGTCTATTGCATGGGTTGGTAAATACATTTTTAATAGACTAAAATTATTTTTTTCTTGAAAGTGGTCTATATTATTACTCATCACTGATTACTATATGTAGAATATCACTAAAAGTATTTCATATACTAACTCTACATTCATTTATCTTTACTGAGATGTATAATATGTGTGTCTTTGTTGTATAATAACAATACAATGTATGATTTAATTTAAAAGCTTCACGCAGCCTCTAATGTCCTTTTTCTTTCCAAATGTCTATAATGTTTAAATGGTTCGCTGGATGGTCTGTAAAACATTAACAAAATATCACAGGAAGCTGACACTTGTAAGTAATATTCATATATGGATTAGTGATATTTTAAAAGATGCAGTAGCTCTCTGGATAATATTTCAGTGTTTATGCATGGGTTGGTGAGTACATTTTTCATTCACTAAAATGAGTCTTTTCTTGAAAGTGCTCTATATTATGACTCATAACTGAATACTATATGTAGAATATCACTAAAAATCTTTCATATTCTATTTCTACATTCACTTATCTTTACTGTGATGTATAATATGTGTGTCTTTGTTGTGTAATAACTCAGTAACTTTAGAATTTATAAAGGTACTACTTTAAGGTACAAAAATAATTCTGGCAAAACTGATGAAAAAATTCCAGCCTGCAAGAGTTAATTGTTTGTACTGGGCATATTTGGTACAGTTCTTCACATAGGATATAACAAGAAACTCAGTACGGAGCATTACTGTCACAAAGTGGCTTTAAAGTTTAGAGTTTGTCTGAATATATAGACAAGACACTAGTTATGAGAAAGTCTGAGAAGATAGATTTAGATGAGAATACAGTGAATGTGGAAAGATGAGACTTAAAGCTTTGAGGGTGAGAACCAAAATTGACTCTCCCTCGCCCCTTGTGACTTATGTAATAGCTACCGTCTCACCGCCTCTGGCTACCAGAAAGGAGATAAGGTTTCACTAAATTTTCCACAGACACAACTATACAGACAAAGCATTGTGGTAGCGTGTCACGGCATGTAGTCAATTAGAAGTATGTCATACTTCAGAAGACCACTTAGTAGTATGTATGATAGAATCACTATGTGTCAGATGGCAGGCCTAGTGACGTGGTCTAAGTTTAAACTTCTCCGTTTTATCTTCCAAGTTAAAGATTAAATTTGTACTGGACAACTCCGCCAGAGATGGTGATTCTTGGATGATATTTCTATCTTTTAAATATCCCAGGTTCGTTCAGTTCCTTCTATGATGGTATTATAGTGACTTCTCATACAGTGGTAGTATGAACAATAATAGTACAAGTTCAGCAACATGTAAAGATGCAATCAAATTCAAGCTGTGCCATTAAAACTTTAAATAAGATAATACGTTCAACAGCCATGACAAGGAAATTCAAACAATGGAGCTCGCATACAGTCAAAAGTTGGATCCTTAGACAATACTGGTATTTCTTACATGAGCTCAATAACTTATAGAATTTGTTCCTCTTTATAACATTGTCTCCTTTAAATATTCTTAGTCTTCCAAATCCGACACTATAAACTTGTGGTGCTTTTGCTCCTCTGTAGCATTCAGTTTCTTTTAGATATTTATAGAGTTTTCTTGGCGAACTGGCTAATCATGCCGCTACAAACGTCCCCTAGAACAAGAATCAATCTAATGCATAAAATGTACTTATTATCAGATACTCACCAGAGAGAGAGCATAATCTCTGTTCTCATATAGAAATATACACTTCCTGTTCCCTACAGGAATAATATCTATCTCTTGATAGATTAACCTTCACTTAGAGTTGCTCCTCCATTGCATTCAGTTTCCTTTTAGATATTTATAGAGTTTTCTTGGCGAACTGGTTAATCATGCCTCTACAAACGTTCCCTAGAACAAGAATCAATCTAATGCATAAAATGTACTTACTATCAGATACTCACGAGAGAGAGCATAATCTCTGTTCTCATATAGAAATATACACTTCCTGTACTCCACAGAAATAATATCTATCTCTTGATAGATTAACACTTGCTTGAAGTAGCTGGACATATGTATATACTCGTGAGAGCCAGTCTGTACAACCACAGACATACAACCTGTCCTAGAGTGTTCTCTCTCCGCACAGCTACTCCTCAAATCTCCTAAGCAATAATGACTTCCAGTCACCTCAGCGTGGTGTGTCACCTTGCCACTTTCTGATTTGTTAACCCATACTTTTGGATTAAATTAATTGGTCAAACTTCGCTGTTCTCGACCATTCTATTTACGTCCCTAGATTGTTATGATCACTCACTTTTGGTAAACGTGAGCTGCTATCTTGAACTGTTGTCAGTAACATTTATTATTATTTTCATTCATAATTTTTTGTTGTTGTGAGATGTGCTGCTTGTCTCATTCTGAATCATAACGGATAATGCTAGCGTAGGTGTCTCGGTTACAGCATATAAGTACAGTATAGTTGAAGATAAACTGATCCAGAGTACAATTTTTATAGTTTATTAAACAACAAAATCAATAACACAGCAACATAAATAATGTGCAAGGTCGCACAAACCTGGGGAAAAAAGAAAACAAATTAAGTGGAAAAAAACACAATATAAAATTACTTCATACGCTCTCAGTCACCCCTGCCCAACCCAATCTAAGACTAAAGACTTATACTTGGTGGGGGTCTCAACTTAAGAGCTGCCTCTCCTTACTATCCTATTATTATTTAATCTAACACCCTGTCCCGCTGCAGACGTATAACTAAATATCTACACAGTCTTAAATGCACTCTAGGATGTCCTACACAGCTAACAACAGTACCACAAGCACTGATCCACTAACGGACTTTCCGGCTCTTACTCAGTGGCTGTCCTCTAATCTTTCTATCTGACTCTCGAACTTCTCTCTTTCCTCTGCTTCGCTTCAGTGTCTCTCTGACACTACCATCTTCTGCTGAGTGGCATCTCCATCACGCCCCTCCTCCCGTTGGCCTTCGGAGAGGAATGTTTTCCTTCTCTCCTTTCCTGACTACTGATGCTGAGGCCTTGGTATTAATAACAATGTACTTGACTCAGGATGTAGATGCTTCACTGCTGATGACAATTCTTTCCACTGCCTAGTTAACCCTCTTCAGGTTTAGGCCGTACTGCTTTATTGTGGCAGTATTCTAAACACCAGGCAACGTAACCTGTTTGGTGTTTCTTAACGAGCTAAGAGCTCCTGAATTTGGGGACCAGTTCCCGCTGAGGCATGGGTCCTCACTGCAAGAGACCATCTCCTTTCTTTCACTTGTGCAGATGTACTGGGCGCCGGTACTAACGCGTCCCCAGTTCTCTTCACCTATGGCGATGTCTCAAGCCTTCTACTCCTGAGAATGCAAAATACCATGGTAGGTTTTAGGGCAGTCTACAGCCTCCACTATGTGCCGTGAAAATGCTGTAAAACAAAAAAATTAACATCATCTATACAACAATTCAGACCATTCTCATCCCTAACACATTAACACCCTAAATTCCTCTACTCCCTGGTGTCCTCTAAATACTAACTCCCCCTTACTCACAAATCTACACACAAGAAATAAACAGATATTTCTGCCCAAGGGTCAGACTGACCTACCATTCCCTCCTATCTCTCTCTCCCACACCAACGTAACTAGCTGTCTGGTAGGTAAACCCCAGACACGGGCTGACCTGAATATTTTGTGCTAGTCTTGCCCTCAGGCGTCACAACATTCCATTCACCGCAAGCTAAAATCCCCCGGTATAATTTCCCTGCCCTACTTCTTAAGGACTGACCCGGGAAGGTATCAATTAACACATTTGTAAACCCACAAATTCCTACACACTCTCAGTAATATTAATTACATCTCTTATACCCCTTGTCTTTTAACTACGTTACCAAAATAGCACAACTAATAAATACACAAAATACGCTCGCGTATATACACTACCAATTATCAATAATCAAATGAGGTTCCACGGCCCTCATATTTACATTATTGGTGTAACCTTAGGACTTAACCTTATACAGTTAAATTATCTCAACTCCCAAAAGAAAGCTAACTCTAACGTGCTAAGATGTTACCGAAAAACTTTCTACTCGCTAATAAGTTATGAACATACCCAATACCGAATTTCTCTGGCTGAGCAGACGTTGAGGCGTTATTCATGGCAGAAAATTTCTTGGGACTCACGCGCTAAAGACTTAGACGCTGTTATTTATAATAGAAATAGCTGATGCAATAACCTGAGTCATCACGTCACGTCTATCTATCTGAAATCGCTTTTGGCAGACCTTATGACCTATTATATTTCTGCACATAAATTAAATCTAAACACCCAATTGTATCCTACACTAATCTATGCCTCGTGTTTACTAAGCAAAACGCGCAAAATTATTTTCAGCTCACGCGCAGAAATACTACGTAACATCTTCTGTCCTGCTGTCCACCGGAATAATATCATTGGTTCTGCGTACCTGGGTCGTGTTTTCCACCATCCCTACCATTAAAAAGGGGTAGGTGAAAGTGGTCCGATTTTATCCTAACATCCAAGAAAAAATTAACCCAGAATTAATAAATATGAACGTGAACTCCTAATAATAATTTAAAGAACCCAAAAAAGATTTGAAGGAAAAGAAAAATGGGGGGAGTTGAAAATAAAAAATACAGTAACTCCTCACAATTACAACAGGAGGCTATCTGATCATCACAAGGGTTCCCCCTGTCAATCAATTGTTTAGACCCTTTAATAATCTCTACTATGACTTTTGCTGTGAACCCATCATGTCTGAAGTCCGTGATCAGATAAGCTAGATCTGGAGTGTGTTTAGGTCCCAGTTTTCTTACATAGTCACACATTTTAACAAAAGTATGCTGTGTTGACTACCTCATTTGTTTGATCTTTCATCAATATTATAAGGCCTACATTTTCACTGGATTCACTTTCGTCAGGATCTAAATCAGGCCTGCTTTCAATATCCACATCTGATTTGGCCACATCGTTGTTGTCTTTATCAAATATCAGTCACCTCTCAGCTCCCACAGTAAAGATTCCACTGCCCGGAAAGCCATGTCTATAATCAAAATCGCAAAAAATCAAAATGTAGATTGATTCAGAAAAAAAATGAAGCTTTATATACTGCTGGAAATCTATTTATAACTCAAGTCTCGCTGAAAACCGATAAAAATTTAGGTGTTTATTTTCATGCCTTTTGGACAGAACTTTAGACTTTCCGTGCTGACATTTTTGGGCAAATGTAACTGTAAAGAGTTAATAATTAGGCAAAAAACCTGTACATAAATTATGTATGGCTGTACAAATAAGAAAACAAAATAAAGCCAGTACAGACTACAGGTAGCCCATACTAGTTGGCATGTATGAGCTTGACAAAACTGTATTGGAGACTTTCAAAATACTTAAGCAAGCATTTAGTGATGGGGCTATGTGCACAACCTCTACACCTCACGGAAGAAGGGGAATGACTAAGTAAGCTATGTGCACAACAACCCAGACTTTCCAGTGGTTCTCACACTCCAGGTGTGGGCAAAAGGCCTAAGAAAGTGAGACAGGTAAAGAGTAGTATCAAAAGAATGCTGATCTGCTATTTTGACATGAAGGTTATTGTCCACAGATAATTCATCCCTCCAGGTCAGATAATGAATCTGCAACTCTATATTTACGTTTTTAGGCATTTGAGGCAGGATATGAGGGGGAAACATCCAGACAAGTAGGGCATACTAGACTGGCTCCTGCCTCACAACAACACATCAGTTCACACTGCTGTGTCTGTGCAGCTGTTTTTGACTTGAAAAAATATGACAGTAGTCTCTTCTCTCTCTACTGCCCTAAATGTATCAAGGTAGCTCACTGTGACTTCTTTCTATTCCATAAAATGAAGATTCATTTGAAGGGAGACAAAGATTCCAGAACATCCAGGAGATTTCGTTTTTAAATGGCTGTGGTCTGTTAAATTTTGGATAGCACCTCAAATTTTTGATTTCCTACCACTTGTTTATTGGCCATCTTAACATCTTCTTAGAATGTAGGTCAATAACAAGGAGAGGTTGAAAGAAGCAGAGGAAGAAACAGTAATGCAACTAGGTCATTTTCACCCTCAGGAATGTTCAGCTGCATCTCTGGGGGTACTTCATTGAGTGTTTCTGTGAAGTGCTCTGCCCGTCCTGGTTCTTGCCCATGTTCTGTGGTGATCAGGTTTCAATGCTTGTCTCTTACTAATGAAATATTGATTACGCCCGTTTTCCACTGATGGTTTTTGATATTTTGTTTACTGTACTTTCTTCATTCCTCAATTCATTTCCTTGTTGTCTTGCAAGGTTGTCTAGGAATTTTCTTTTGTTGGCTTGAGTTTGGCATTTTACTTCCTTGTTCAGGTGACTGTACTATTGCTATATATTTTCTTTGACCCAGGGGACTTTGATCTGTTTTTTTTTTTTGTTTTGATTTCTTTTCTCATGCTTATGGTTTTCAATATTTTTGATGTTATCCAATCTTGTATCTTCCTTTTATGGAATCGCAAGCATGATTTACTGCTTTCCTTTTATATTTTAGATGGTACTTAATTTCTGGTCAAGTCATTAACTGCTGTCTCTTCCTGACTCTAAGTAGTTTGATAACATTTTTTACTATATCTGCCACAAAGGCTTTTTCTGGTAATAGGGTCCTTCAGTTTGTTGGTGCCATATCTCAGAATGTGATTGCCTGTCTAAATACAGCTTAACATTTCCTTTCCAGCATTTTTTTGACAATTTCGCTGTTGCAAAGGCCAAGTTGGATGAGGCAACAAAAGCTGTGAAAGAAGCATCTAAGGATGTGGCTAGAAACCTGCAAGAGAAAATTCCTCGTGTGAAACTAGATGTTACGGTTTGTAACCAAGCTTATTCTAAACATAACCAGTAGACAAGAAGTGATTATTATTATTGTTGGGAAGCTACTTCTGTTATTTAGTGGCAGATATTTCTAAAGCTCAAGATTTTCTTTTTAAATAATTCATAAATGAGTTTCTTTATACTAATGATGGAATAGTTAACAAGTGATCATTGGTTAAGTCTTAATGAAATATCACTAAGAGACGTTTAAATATCACTACTTACCAGTTCTCATGATAGATTAACAAATGTTATGGTATTCTCCAAAAGAGCATTGCCAATTGTTTCGCACAGAATATTCACTTGGAGTGATTTCCCTTTAGCAGTGTTTCGTGGACTGTCACATTATTTGAAGTGCAAAACGCAGAGACAGTTATAAACAAAATACATTTTTTTTTTTAAAGGGGGTGGGCAGGGTGTTAAACTTGAGGCTTTTGGTTTATTGTTTAACTGACTTTTATTTGTCATAATAAATTTATTTAAAAGAACCCCTCCACTGACGGATTGACTCATAGGCTGACAAAATATTAAATGTCTGACTAATAGCCAGATTCATGTATTGACTGACAGACCGATTGACTGACTTATGTGCACCTGATGATTGGCTGATGGAGTGACTAATTTGATGGACCGACTTACGAACTGATGTACAAACAGATGGGTTGATTTATTGATGGACTAACTGACCGACTGACCAATGTATTGACTGATAGACTGACTGATGAACAGATGGACTGAATGATAGACTGATTGATACATAAACTGATGGCTGAATGACTAACTGACAGAGTGATTGACGAACTGATTTATTGTAACATGCAATCATTAATTGTTTTTAATATCTCTCTCTTGTCCACAATCAGTATCTAGAAGCTATTATGTTAGCTATCGCATTGCTGCATGAACAAGACACTTGCTCCATACAAGTTCCAAAGCACTGGAGGCTTATATGAATGTTTCTGTTTGCGCTATGATACACACGTTGCACCACTCCCCCCCCCCCCCCCCCCCCCCCCCCCCCTCCCCCCCCCCCTCCCCACCCCCCCCCCCCCCCCCCCCATCCTTTAAAAAATTATTTTGTTTATAGGTGTCTCTGCATAGGACACCTCAAACAGTGTGACAGTCCACGAAACACTGTTAAAGGGAAATCACTGCAAGTGAATATTCTGTGTGGAACGATAGGCAACATTCTTTTGGAGATTACCAGTGTTATTATATGACAACTGTGAATTTCATTATGGTTTTTTTTTTTTAAACCACTGCTTAAGTTATCCCCTGTCTTCCCTGTTTACTCCTTATCTGTCTACTCCTTTTTCCTTTCTGTCTCTTATAGATCAAAGCACCTGTAATAGTGGTTCCCCAGAGCTCCAAAAGTCGAAGTGTGCTAAATATTCACCTGGGAGATGTTACTGTAGTGAACAACTTTGAGCATGGCAGCATTAGATTAAAGAAACCACCAAACAACATCTGGATTGTTGAAAATCTGATAGTGAAACTGACAAATCTTTGCATAACCAGGTGACGGTCATTTTAATTTTTAAAGTTGAATTTGTGTTGTATTCATTGTTGACCATGTGGTAGTAGAATGCCAGACAAGGTTTATCCTTCTTATCAAAGAGAAAAAAAAAGATCACCAAACCTTGTCAAGAATGTTCAACACATTCTGTGAATATGTTTGAAATTCTCATGTTCTTTCTTTCGTTTGGGAGGGCATGTGAATCTTTGTGCATATTTGAAAATGTACAGTGAATTTCTTTCTTTTATACTTCAGTTATTATATGAAATCTTTTCTGAAAAGGAATGCTGACTGTGTAGATTAAAATAAGTTATAGAGAGGAAAGGTGGCAGTTGATTTTCTATTGAAATATACAGTTCTGGTGGGATAAAAATAGTTAATGAATCTATTGCATTCATTGTACTGATCTCATAATTACAAAACAACATTACTGACATAATTAAAAAACTTAACATGGCTGACATAATCACAAATCATTGCCGACACAATTACAAAATTTAACATGGCTAATATAATTAAAAAACATGTGGGAGCTGTGCTGGTGTAGTGGTTACCAAACTGCGCTGGCGACCGGGTAACCCAGGATCAAACCCGGGCGAGGACATTTGAAGATTTTTCGTCGACCGGGATTTGGACTGGATTAACTCGAGCCCTGGCGAGGACATTTGAAGCAGTGTCGTCGACCAGGGACTGGCGGCTCCTGAGCTGACCCAGCTCTAATGGGTACCTCCGAAATCGGCGAGTATCTGCCTGAATGGCGAGGGACACCTGTCTCTGTACAAGAAAAAAAGGGATACTCATATAAAAATCAGTCTCAGGTTAGATATACTAACCTGAGATTTTGCCTCGAGTAATAGCGGGCGTAAAAAAAAAAAAAAAAACATGAGATTATAGACACAGTAATGAAACTTTACATTGCTGACATGGTAATGGCTATACTTAACACCACTGACATAATTACGAAGCATCTGATGGCTAACATGATAATTACTAAACTCAACAGAATTATTAAAAAAAATTAACACTGTAAAATGACAAATACAAATCTTTAAACTACTTCGTGATAGTTACCAAACATAATACTACAATCATGCTGATTAGGAAACTTAACATTACAGGTATAACAATTAACAAACTTGATACTACTGAAATGAAAGTTAAAAAACTTGTTACTTATCAAATGACAGTTGTAAAACTTGGTAATAATGATACGATAGTAACAACATTTGAAACTGCTTACATAACAGTTACACAGTTAAGAACTAAACTACTGACAACTACAAAATAACAATCCTGACATGATAGTTGATAGATTTTTGGCCCATATGCAGGAAATATAGTGTTTATTTTTATGCTTAGAATATCCGGCTCAACCGCAAGTTGGTTTATGATTTGGGTATGTAGCACTTTTTATTCTATTTAGTGTATTACAGTTTTTGTTCTTATGTTGGTTCCTCCAGGCTGCAAATTCTTTGGAATTTTTTATGGTGTATCCTGATATCTGTAGTGTATAGTGTGTACCTGTTTCCATGCTCTTTAAGACCTCTCTCTTTACACTATAGTGTATGAGGGACTTGTAGAGTTTAGTTTACTATATTGTTTTATAATTTTATTATTGTAATTAAAATTATTTTAAATATACAGCACATTTCACTTAACTCAGACTTGTTTAAATTGAAGCACTTCTATTGGCTTTGCTTAAAACAAACAAAATAACTCTTGTTTATGTTGATTTCTGTTAACTAGAATTATTGAATAAGTCGAGCAATTTTTATGTCGCACCTAAAATTTTGAATCTGAGTAGAAGTTCTGTCTTCATGCCTCCTCAGAAGACCAAGTCAGGTTACAAGTATGTGTGGCTGCATGTAATTTTGTGATTTGTATGCTCTAAAAATTGTTTAAACATTTAGATTAAATGTATTTTCTCTACTGTTTTTGTGACTTTTGCCCTAGGTGAAGAACATTTTATTGTGAAATAGGCTATTTCTTTGACCTAATAAAATTACCTATTTTCATTCTCCATATATACTTGCTTATAGAGAATAATGTTCCTGATATATCTATAGGTTGTTATTGTTGATCAGAATTGGCATCATTACATTCTAGGCAAACCCATAGGTGCTCAGTTTTTACCCGCTCCCCCCCCCCCCCCCACCCCCCCCCCCCCCCCCCCCCCCCCCCCCCCCCCCCCCCCCGCCCCCCCCCCGCCCCCCCCCCCTCCCCCCCCTCCCCCTCCCACCCCACTCCCCCCCCTCCCCCCCCCCCCCCCCCCCCCCCCCCTCGCCTCCCCCGCCCCCCCCCCCCCCCCCCCCACCCCCCCCCCCCCCCCCCCCCCCCCCCCCCCCCCCCCCCCCCCCCCCCCCCCCCCCCCCACCCCCCCCCCCCCCCCCATCCCCCCCGCCCCCCCCCCCCCCCAGCAAATGTTGAAGGGTATGAATGCTAATTCATCCTGTTGTGCACTGGTTGTATGCATGTCAGATGCTTCCTTCATACGTCCATCCCTGCTGATCTTACGTTTGATGCCAAATTCTAGCAGTCTTAGCCTTGATAATTCATCGATTGCAGTGTCATTCTCTAATAGGCGATCATTAATTGCCCTCAGTACCTCTCCCTTATCCATATCCTATGGACCTTCTGTGGGTGCTCTTGAAGCTAGCCTGTCAGCTCTTTCATGATCAGGACAGTAGATCCACACTAATTCCTGAAGATTTGAGGCTTCTGTGGAGGTTTTCCATGCATGCTGGAGGCATCCACCTTGGACCTTCCGAAGCATGAATTGTGAGTCTGATACAGCAACTGACCTTGTTAATGAAATTTCAGACAGCCACCTTAAGGCTGCAGTAGCTGCCTCTACCTCCATTCTCATGCTGGAGATTGTTATCATTTAAGCCCCACGATGTTCGGCGACGATTCTGCCCTTTACTCTAGCAGAGAAGCCCCACCCTTATTTCTCACCACAGAATACAGACCCATCAGTGTACACAATGGCATGATCATCCCCAGCATGATCATTTATCAGCTGACCAATTTCCAACTCTGCCCTTCCACTGGCCCAAGTTCTGCACTCTCTACAAAGGCTGATGATGACTTGCTCGTAGTTCGCCCAGTTTTCCCCTGACTTACTCCACTCTTCTCCCTTGAATATATTTTCAACTGTGGTCACCTGTCTAATGGTTGCCTCTGCATGCGCAATCCATGACATCCCCCTCTTTATTCTTGCTCCTTGGATGTCAAATATCGGTAGATATTTCCATGTAACGAACGAACAAACTTTATTTTCAAAGGGTTGAGAATTGGGCACACACATTCTGCCCTTCCTTTCGCTCACCTTTCATACTGAATTCATGTATTCTCATATGCATGTTACATATCAATATCAAGAAATTCAACGTAAAGTAAAATAATAATATAGCACACTCATATTAACATTTTTACCAAAAACAACTTGGCGGAGGACTGTGGAGGCTGAGATGCAAAGAATGAACCAGAGTTGGGGCACTGTACGAAGGATGGCCACCGACCGTGCAAAGTGGAATCAATTTGTTGTTGCCCTGCAAGACGCCACTAGGCATGATGGCCACTGACTGCTTTGATGGTCGGTGGTTAAGGATCGAAGAAGAAGATATTAACATTAATTACTTATAAGCATAACATAACATATGTTGAAAAGTACAAACATCATCATTAGAACCTACAGTTGATGTTATAAGAAAAGATAATCTGATTAGGGGGGCATGTAATCAGAATTCAGAAAGTATTCAAAAAGTCTATGATTGTATGAATAGGGACTGATGTTGTTTCTTAGGTTATGTGGAAGACAATTCCAAAGATGAGCAGCAGAGTACGCTAAGCTTTTCTTGAATAAGTCAAGCCTAGGCTTGGGCACTTGCAATCTGTTAAAGGGTAGACTGCGTCTTTCATTGTAATTGAACATTGGCCACAGATATGCTAGAGCATTGTGTAACGGGATTTTGTGAACAAATTTAGCTTTGTTAAACAGAAGGCGCTTTCTTAAGGGCAGTATTCGAAGGTTTTTATAGAAATCTACACATTGAGTTAGGCAGTTGTCAGAGACTAGATGCACTGCACGCTTTTGTAGTGAATGGAGTCTCTTTATGTTGGACATTGAGCAACCATCCCAGATTGTGGAGCAATAGTCAAGGTTTGCTTGTATGTGAGATATATAGAACAATTTTCGTGCATCTTCATCTAGGAAATGTTTGATTTTAGCTAACTGGTAAACTTTCTGTGCCGTTTGCTTGGTCAGTGCATGTACATGTGAGTTCCAGTTTAGATGCTGGTCAACGATTATACCTAGAGTTTTATGTTCATTTTATGGTACATATGAACAAATCCAGTAACTTTAACTTTGAAAATGTAACATTTTTTTATTCTGTGTACATTTTTAAACATGGTGTTCTATATTACAGAAAAAAAATCTACCAACCATCTTGTCCCTGTCATTAACTCTTAGTATCCGGCTTGCCAGGTGAAGTGGCGCATAATTGGTACCAAATATACGGCTTGCCAGGTGAAGTGGCGTTAGACATGAAGTCTCTTTCGGCAAAGTTTATGAAAAATTGTCGATGTTTTATCCAATCCAACATTTATAAAGTCACTTCCTGTATTCAGTCTGTTTACATTTTCAGCGTGGTGTATTTTCATTAGTTATTACGTTTGATTTTTAGTACCTTTGTTCGGCTGTTGACCATAAACAAATTTTTGTATAACCAAAATGGCTTCATCTTCAAACGATTGTAAGAAAAGGTTATCGGCTGTGCAAACAGCATGACTTATTTCTTCTTGGATTGAACATGAGGATGATCAGTTATCGAGTGACGATGAAAGTTCAGATTCAGAATATATTTTACCCAGTGAAGATATATGTAATCAAAACACTAAATCAGATGAGAAGAGGGCATTTCCCCTAGCTGGTTCTGTCAGTAGTACTAGTTCGTAACACGGTCTATTCTTCTCTCCATCTTTGTCTCCCTTCTCTTCCCTTCTCTCTCTCTCTCTCCTTTATTCTCATTAATTTTCATGTTACACTACGGTATTTTCGGCGCTGTAGTCAGCGTTTCTCTCTCAGACATCACGGCGCTTACTAATGGTTACTGAGCAAATATCGCAAACGCATCAACACCAGGTTATAACACATGGCCAGAGGAGATACCTTAATTAAGAGTAAAAGGCGTCTTAAAGTCTAGAGATCCATTGCTTTATTGCACCTTATTTGAGGGACCTGACGGAACACGCCCCAGTGTCAAATTTCATTGCATCAGCCAGCACGTGTATGCCTTCTAGGAGTAACCAGTAATTACGGGGCGGGGAAGCTTTCTCACGCAAGACGGTTCGCAACTGCGTCACACGATCTCAGGTTCAGGGAGATAATTCACGTGTTATTACGTCGGAATGATTTAGAACACGTGAGAAGAGATTCATAAAATCTAGAAGCTTAGACGAAAACTTCACTTACACGCATGACTTCTGGGCCGAGTGCATCTACATGACGAGGAATTTTACATTACAAGCACTTTGGTATTAACCAAGCGGTGTTGTATAATTTCACTCTGTGCAGACTTTTAGGTTTCTGAGCGGACAACATTCGCAGTTGCAGAATTCAGTGTCCGGCGCCTGACGGTAACAGACAGCCAGTCTTTTGACCGAGCAGCAGAACCAAAAGCCAGAGATCTCGTCAACTCCTAAGCATAAAGGAGCATAGATCAACGCTCGCACGTGTAATGTCATATCGCTGCAGGATGACAGCACCTAACAACCTGCGCCAGGGCTGACAACATCGGATTACAGATAAGTCCAAAAGCATAAGGATTATTTTCCTCCAGAAATCTCAGAGATCTTATTCAAATTCCAACCAGAACTTTCACCTAAATACTAACGGAACTAATTTTAAAGTGCCTTCCAGTGTATTACAAAGTGAACATTACATTCAACAATGTTAGGCAACTCTCATGATAGTCACACCAGTGCAAATGATGATTAGTAGGACATACTAGGACTTTTAGTCATTCAGTGTTTATGTCCATATTATTATTTTCGTTTACCTTTTCATTTTCTTTGTGTCATATATGTGGTTTAGGGATTAAATATCTGTACATAAGTTATATCATCTACCAAGTGGTCGAGTGAGTTTCTTACATGTACTGTCTCTTAAATCCATATATGTGTCATTTCCTCAGTATGAGAGGATGGGGGCTTAATAACAATTATAATATTCAGTAAGAATAACAGGGGAGATTTGTCGCAAGGAAACAGAATCCATTCTCATGTGCCCTTCTGAGACATTATCTCTTTGTGAGAATATTCGCCTTCCTTTCACCCCTTACTTGTATAGGAATCTAACAATTAACGAGCCACTTCTGAGATCCTATATATCTTTCTTACATTTCTCAATTTACAACTTTCTTATCCAACTGTGCTGTGACAATTAATGTCCAGTTCGGGATAACGGCGCGACAATTGGAGGCTATGTCCGGTATCTAGATCATAACTCTAGAGAACCTTTTCTACCTCTTGCATTCCTATAGTTCTCCACTGAGAACATATATCTCTAGGATCTGACTTTTTTTTTTTTACAACACTAGGGATTTTAGTATATATACACGTACATACCTCTTAGATAACGAGATATTGCAATATCACGATTAATTCTTTTTTGATGGATAGAACTGGGAAACTAGATCTTTATTTGTAAACACAGCGAACTTTGAGTTCAGCGAATTTTTTTTTACCTGTAAGCGAAGCTAAAAATAGTAACTGGGTCAACGCACTAACGACATTGTAATCATAAGAACGAATATAAAAGATCTGAGTAGAATCTGAGGAAATCCTTTTGCTTAATTATATGTTGTATTATATACTTAGTATTATACTTTGTATTAATGAGATAATTAATCGTTGTATTAATATATCTTATTGTTGGTATTTGTTAGAAGTATACTTTGTTACAGTTGTAATTAGAGATACATTTGAGTTGGTCATTAGCATATTATTTGCAAGTCATACCAACCTGTTCAGAGTGAATCACCACTGCTAAAATGGACGAAACAATGGAATTGGATGAGTGGAGAGCATTCTGGACAGAGTTAGCCATTGAGTGCGAACTCTCCGGAGAAGAGCTAGATACTTTCGTTTCACGGGAGATGGAAAAATGCAGGATGAGGGAGGAAGAGAGAGACAGCAACACAAATTAAGGATGGAAGCTTCGGATGCGGAATTACTGCGTCTCGAAACGATGCTGCCTAGAATGAGCTCCAAGACCTCAACTTCCTCCAGCCCCTCACCTCCGTCAGTTAAGTTACTCCCGCAGGTAGCACCTCAAACTGTACCAGAGAGAGTCAGGTCTGTTAGTCAAACCCTATTACCAGAAAGAGAAGAGGGGCGGCTTTCAGAACAAAGGCATCAGGATCACTCTGAGAAGGAGAAGCGTGCAAAGGCGGATGATCTGGAAAGACCCACTTCCACCTTCTCTACGACTCACAACATTCACCCTCTGAATAAAAACAGGACCAACATAAAGCATGAAATAGCTTCGGAGATGTATGGGATGGAGAGCAATGTTAGTAAGTCTTTCCGATCGGTTAACCACAGTAATAAAAACGGCAGGCACCGAATCCGAAACATACAAACTGTCAGCCCAGCGCAAGGCCCGCCATGCAAAGGAAACCCGGTGAAGTCCCGAGGTGACCTTAGGAAACCTTTGAATGAAGGTTATGCGACCGTCAATGGAAGACGAGTCATATGTCTGCTTGTACCTGATCTCGGGTTTAGTGCAGTTGCTTCATCCTCACTCGTAAACGTCGATGAAATTACTGAGGAATATGTAATGGTAAATGCACCTATGCTCCATGGGGAACCGATGGAATTGCCCATTGCAGGCTTGCACTTAGAATCTCATTATGAGACAGGATTTATTAACGCAGCAATAGTAGACGAACGCTTTTTCCCCATACCCCAAGGAGGGAGTTACTTGCTCTTAGGAAACTCAGCACATGCCATAGTGAACATGACTGAGGAGGGCGGGGAAATTCAAACGCCTATGTCGATTTCCAACATTTTTGGAGGGAAGCTGGAAACAGGTCAGAGGAATACAAATCCTGGAATCCATGGTTTTAAACCATTAAAACAAACCCCATCCACCATCCTTGTGCAAAAGGAGGTGAAAATGTGTCACAGGGAACCTTCTCCCTTGATACATGATGGTAATAAACTGCCGAATTTAGTTTCTCCGATCCTCACAGGAGAGGCAGTTTTAAAGGAGTACAACCACCCCACAAGCAGGGAAGGCAGAAGTACGACCTCTTATCATTCAGCACTGCAAAATGTCGAAGCCGGACAAGATTCGGAAAAGCACATCAAGACTTCAAAGTCAGAACTTCGCACACATCGGCTCATGGATGAGTGTGGGACAGGCCGAATTCAGCACATCTCTAAGGCGTCCTCTATGCTACAAAATTCACTCTCAATTCGTCTCAAGAAAGAGGTTGTACAAGAGGAAATAATTTGCTTCCAAGTTAAAGGAGATCATGAAGGAACCTTAAAAGGCCCGACGCAGCCTGAGATTGCTGTAACAGGAAAGGCCGGGGAGCAGTCAGAGGTGACCCCTGCGCCAGAATATGAACACACTCCTTACAGAGGAGCGGATACAGAGAGAAATGGGAGGGAAACCCAAAGTACCTTGTGGAAAACTATTAATTAACTCACCTCTCAAGGGAGAGGCGGTGTTAGAAGAGCGGTCCTCCTCTAAAATCCTTGGAGAAGGAAATATGTCTGGATTACCTAATTCAACCTCCCATCCTCCTAAGAAGGAGATTGTCTTAGATGAGTATATTTACACCCAAACTGGTGAATATATGTATGCGCACATACGGGGCCCAACACAAACTATGGTTATCATGACCGAACGAGTTAAGAAACCTGAGTCACCCCCCAAACCCCTGCACATGGATTTAGAAAAGGCCCAGACTGAGAACATTACGTTCACGCTTTGGATTGGACATCAGTTTTACGCCCACTCGCGCCCTACAACCCAGGGAGAAGTTTATGGCGAAATCAGACTGATAGACAAAAGTATCGGCAAGAGAGGACTCAAGAACACGCCACATGTTGCATCGTCCTCGTCTAAAGCCCACTGGTTGAAAATGTGCAATTTGTCACATTTAACTCGACGTCTGAAGATCGGGATTAGGATGCACCCTATCTTACGTCATGATCACTGGCGGAGCAGGAAAGCTAACAGACGTAGTCTAGGAAAGAACTACTCCACCAGTAAACATTTCACCCCGCGTAGTTTCCGGGAATTGCTCATAAGAAACGGAAAGAATAGAACTACTGCTCACTTAGGCAGGTCGTATAAGGCGACCAAAATAAGGATGTATAGGATGGTACCGACCTTGTCAGGACAACCCATTTCCTATCAACCGACATGTCGTCAATCCATACGTTTTAATGCAGGCCCATTGCAAGGAGAATGTCAGCTACATTGGTGGAAGAAGAAGGAGAGTAGTGCGAGGAAAGTGAAGATGAGAAGAACGAATTTAGGAATGATCGAGAAGACCAGACCTCAGTATGTTAGACCGCAGGTCAAACTGAAGGGGGAGGCTATGTCGTAACACGGTCTATTCTTCTCTCCATCTTTGTCTCCCTTCTCTTCCCTTCTCTCTCTCTCTCTCTCCTTTATTCTCATTAATTTTCATGTTACACTACGGTATTTTCGGCGCTGTAGTCAGCGTTTCTCTCTCAGACATCACGGCGCTTACTAATGGTTACTGAGCAAATATCGCAAACGCATCAACACCAGGTTATAACACATGGCCAGAGGAGATACCTTAATTAAGAGTAAAAGGCGTCTTAAAGTCTAGAGATCCATTGCTTTATTGCACCTTATTTGAGGGACCTGACGGAAAACGCCCCAGTGTCAAATTTCATTGCATCAGCCAGCACGTGTATGCCTTCTAGGAGTAACCAGTAATTACGGGGCGGGGAAGCTTTCTCACGCAAGACGGTTCGCAACTGCGTCACACGATCTCAGGTTCAGGGAGATTATTTACGTGTTATTACGTCGGAATGATTTAGAACACGTGAGAAGAGATTCATAAAATCTAGAAGCTTAGACGAAAACTTCACTTACACGCATGACTTCTGGGCCGAGTGCATTTACATGACGAGAAATTATACATTACAAGCACTTTGGTATTAACCAAGCGGTGTTGTATAATTTCACTCTGTGCAGACTTTTAGGTTTCTGAGCGGACAACATTCGCAGTTGCAGAATTCAGTGTCCGGCGCCTGACGGTAACAGACAGCCAGTCTTTTGACCGAGCAGCAGAACCAAAAGCCAGAGATCTCGTCAACTCCTAAGCATAAAGGAGCATAGATCAACGCTCGCACGTGTAATGTCATATCGCTGCAGGATGACAGCACCTAACAACCTGCGCCAGGGCTGACAACATCGGATTACAGATAAGTCCAAAAGCATAAGGATTATTTTCCTCCAGAAATCTCAGAGATCTTATTCAAATTCCAACCAGAACTTTCACCTAAATACTAACGGAACTATATTTAAAGTGCCTTCCAGTGTATTACAAAGTGAACATTACATTCAACAATGTTAGGCAACTCTCATGATAGTCACACCAGTGCAAATGATGATTAGTAGGACATACTAGGACTTTTAGTCATTCAGTGTTTATGTCCATATTATTATTTTCGTTTACCTTTTCATTTTCTTTGTGTCATATATGTGGTTTAGGGATTAAATATCTGTACATAAGTTATATCATCTACCAAGTGGTCGAGTGAGTTTCTTACATGTACTGTCTCTTAAATCCATATATGTGTCAGTTCCTCAGTATGAGAGGATGGGGGCTTAATAACAATTATAATATTCTGTAAGAATAACAGGGGAGATTTGTCGCAAGGAAACAGAATCCATTCTCATGTGCCCTTCTGAGACATTATCTCTTTGTGAGAATATTCGCCTTCCTTTCACCCCTTACTTGTATAGGAATCTAACAATTAACGAGCCACTTCTGAGATCCTATATATCTTTCTTACATTTCTCAATTTACAACTTTCTTATCCAACTGTGCTGTGACAATTAATGTCCAGTTCGGGATAACGGCGCGACAGATGCTTCTGCATTTTATTGTCTCAAAGCTCTTTTAACTAATGAGATTATAGATGAGCTTACTGTTTCTATAAATGAATATGCTGATCGACTCTGTCAGTCAAATTCAGAAACGGCGACAAAAAGATCTGTCTATCAAAACTGGTATCCAGTTACATCTCCAGAACTGTGCAAGTTGTTTGCTGTGATAATAGCAATGGGGATTGTGAAAAAATCAGCTATTAGTGATTATTGATCTAATGAAGGCTTTATGCAAACTCCCTGGTCCATACAGATGTTTACACGGGATAGGTTTCAGATGTTATATCACACAATGTTTCATGTGAGTGATGTAGACGCACAAGGTAAAGCAAAGATCGAACCATTTCTACAGAAAATGTTATCTAGATTCCAGGAAGCATTTTACCCTTACAAGGAGCTGTCTTTGGATGAAATGGTAATTGGGTGGAAAGGCAGATGGGCTCAGAAAATGTTCAATGCCTTTAAACCCAAAAAATATCATGTGAAGACATTCTGTCTTTGCGACAGTAGCACAGGGTATGTAGTAAATTTGTTGATATACTTTGGGGCCAATACTTCTTACAGTCCAGATATTGATGTAAATAGCCAGCAAGCCATCAAAGTTTTTGACACTTTGCTACAACCATGTGGAAAAGGTCATCACATCTATGCTGATCGATATTACACAAATGTGCCGTTGCTTCAATATCTGAATAACAGGAGTCATTATTTCACTGGGACTGTCAATGTTAATCAAAAGAACTTCCCAAAAGAGCTGAAAACTACACAGCTAATGCATATGGAATTGAAATGGTATATGGAGCAAGAAAAAAGATTTTTATGTGTAATGTTTAGGGACGAAAAAGCAAAAAAACCATGCATTCTTGTTTCAAGCTGCGCAACAGTGGAAAGCAAGGACATCACCAATCGCTTTGGTGAAACAAAAAATAAACCACTGATGATTGATTATTGCAATCAACGCATGAATGGATGTGACAGAGTGGACCAAAGCATTGTAACATATGGCACATTTAGCAGAAGAACAAGAAAGTGGTGGAACAAAATTTTCTTCTGGATTTTTGAAATAGCTCAGCTCAATAAGTATAAATTATTTGCACTGTCAAGAACAACAAATGCCAAGAAACAGAGCCTTCTTCAGTTTAAATGGCAACTTGTCAGTGAGCTCTCTCTTGTTGCTGCTGTGGATTTCCAGCAAATTCCTCCCAGGATTGGACATGGCAGTCAAGTGAACAATCCAGTGAACAGACTAGGAGGAACAAACCATTTAATTAAAAAATCAAAATTTCATCACAACCTTGTCGTTTGCAGCACCCCACAAGTAAGGGTCAGGACATCCTTTTATTGCGAAGGATGCACAAATAATCCCCATCTACATCCAAATAACTGTTTTGCTGCTTATCATGAAAGGAAATAGTTTGTGGTAAATGTAAATATCAGTTGTGTATAAAGTTGTGTACATAGTTTATTTTCGTCATGATTTTTCAATATGTGACCTGAACATTTCAAAAGGAAACAACATTTTTATTTATTATTCAAAACAAGTGAAACTTGTCTGTGTTCCGTATAATTGGATGAAAGTGGTTCTAGGAGTTCCAGGCTTCCAAATTGGATTATTTTTGTGGGTAAGTACAACTTTTTTCCAAATTTTTTATATTTTTAAATTGTTCTGCACTCATTACTGTATATGTTGCATGCACGTTTAACACCACTTATCAATTCAGTTAAGTGCATGTCAAAGGGGTTTCATTTCTCTATATTTAGATATATAAAACTTTATGTTATCATTATAAATAATTATTTAATGCAAAATCAGTAAAGGTAGTCATGTCTGTAAATAAAGGTTAAAATATTTGTGCGCTTTATCTAAATATACCAAAAAAATTCAAGTTGTGATTAAAAACTTTATTTGTTCTCAGAAACAACTCCAACTTTCCTACATTATGTGAAAATGGATGTACTTTAAAATGAAAGTAGGTTTAGGGGTAGAAGTTTACCAGAATTAATTATACATATTGATAAGTTCAATTTGTTTTTAAATTTTTTATCTTTTTAAATTTTTCTGCATTCATTACTGCATATGTTGCATGCATGTTTAAAACCACTGAACAATTCAGTTAGGTGCATGTCAAAGGGGTTTCATTTCTCTATTTTTAGATATATAACACTTCATGTTATCATTATAAATAAATTATTTAATGCAAAATCAGTAACGGTAGTCATGTCTGTAAATAAAGGCTTAAAATATTTGTGCGCTTTATCTAAATATACCCAAAAAATTCAAATTGTGATAAAAACTTTATTTGTGCTCAGAAACAGCTGCAACTTTCCTACATTATGTGAAAATGGATGTACTTTAAAAGAAAGTAGGTTTAGGGGTAGAAGTTTACCAGAATTAATTATACATATTGATAAATACAATTTGTTTCTCAATGTTTTTCAATTTTAAAATTTTTCTGCACTCATTACTGTATATGTTACATGCATGTTTAACACCACTTAACAATTAAGTTAAGTGCATGTCATAGATGTTTCATTTTTCTACATTTTAATATATAACACTTTATGTTATCATTATAAATAAGTTACTTAATGCAAAATCAGTAAAGGCAGTCATGTCTAAAAATGTACTCTGAAATCAGCTTGTAAAAACGTGGTTTTTGAGCACGTATACTAAGAGTTAATAATAATATATGCCATACTTGTATGAGTCTGTTGCTTATTACATGTAAGTAAAACTGTTATTGAATCTTGCTTCAGGAGTATTCTTGACAAAATCAGCTGGACATCTGCTTATTTTTTTAATAAACATTCCACATTTTTCTGTTACAAGCAGTTGTTAAAAAATGTGGTTATTGTTAAAAAATGTGGTTATTGTTAAAAAATGTGGTTACAGCAGTTATGTAGATGTAGTTTTGTACAATGTTTACAACAGAGGTGTTGTCCAAGGCGAGTCCAGCAGTGCTACAACTGAGATCTCAATCCTTGAGCCCTTGACATTCATAGTTAACATCCGCCGAAATCTTTCCTCTGGATACTTTCATACATTTCCCGATGTGGAAGTCAAGGGTGTGCTGGAAAAAATTGATGTAAGTAGAGTCCACATGATAAAATTTACTTCACATTATAATTTATACTAACAAATATTCAGTTATCACTGGAGTATTTTAGTTAGGTCTACAAGTTTTTTTTAATTGAAATGGATCCCTGTGTGTCACTGATATAAACTAATCAGTTATTTTTCTTTACTAACATTTAACTGCATTTTAAACAGTTTCAGTTCAAATAAATCTTGGTTTCAGATTTTTTATTTCATTTTCACACTTAAATTTTACTGACAGAATTGGTAACTTGTCACCATTACACTGGTAGCTTCAACTTCCGTTAACATCATTAAATGTTCTAAAGAACCAATTCACCTCCATAAGAGCTTTCATTTTAAGGATGATTGATATTTCAAGGAACAGGTGGCTTTCTAACACAGCTGGGCACAATGCATGGTTGGAAATTCTAGAAGCATATATAATCTTGTCCAATCAGTGTGAGGACGCCACCCTGGGAGCATTAAGAAAAGTGCATGACTGTCTGTCCGCACGCATTTAGTTAAGCCCTGTAGGACAGAGTAAGCTTTCAGTCACAACTCAAATTCTTACTGGAGATTGAACTTTCAAGTCATGGTGCTGTACACATTCATTATAGGGTGATAAAAATGTTCAAGCAAATTTACTGTTGGAAGCTCCAGTTATTATATGGTTTTAAGTTATAGATGGAATGTTACTTTAAGTTTCAGTATTTAAAAAAAAATTGTGCTGCACAGAAGATATGATAGTCTGAAATAATTTAAGAAAGTAATTTTTTTCATGTTTTAATATGCCATTATTCTTATGCAATTACACCAGTAGCTTAGGGCGGATCTGATCAGCTTGTATATATATGTAAAGTAGACATATTATAGAAAATGGATGTCGCTGAATTTTGTTCTCTAGCATGCTTCAAATATGAATTATGGGAAGATGAATTGACAAGCCATTAATTATGGTTATATTTCTACTGCTTGTACTAATACAATATGCATGAGCATAAATTACAACTGGAAAATACACCAAGTAACAGTGCGTTCAGCTGTACATGTGTCTAGAGTAGACATGTCACAGACAATTGACACTTAAATTTTTGTGCAGCATGTTTCAAATATGAATTGTGGAAAGATCAATTGGAAAGTCATTAATTATGATTATGTACTGCTTTAAAGTATATTCAAGGGAGAAGAGTGGAGTATGTTAGATGAGAGCTGGATGAACTACCAGCAAGTCATCATCAGCCTTTGTAGAGAATGCAGAACTTGGGCCAATGGGAGAGCAGAGCTGGAAGTTGATCAGCTTATAAATGATCATGCGGGGGATGATGATGCCAACTGATATAACCAACAGCTCCATGTATATGGTAGATGGTTGAAAGAGGCGTGCTACAAAGAAAAGTTGCAAACACCTATTAAAAATTTTTTTTTAAATTATGCCATTGTGTACACTGATGGGTCTGTAATCTGTGGTAATAAATCAGAGTGGGGCTTCTCTGCTAGAGTAAAGGGCAGAACCATCGCTGAACATAGCGGGGCTTACATGATGATAACCTCCAGCATGAGAATGGAGGTAGAGGCAGTTACTGCTGCCTTAAGATGGCTGTCTGAGACTTTTTTTTAACAAAGACAGTTATTGTATCACTCACAATCCATGCTTCGAAAGGTCCAAAATGGTTTGCTTCGACATGAATGGAAAACCACCTTAGAAGCATTGAATCTTTAAGAACTGATATGGATCTACTGTCCTGGTCATGCTGGGGTACATGGCAATGAAAGAGCTGACAGACTAGCTTCAAGAGTACCCATAAAAGGTGCATTTGCCATGGATAAGAAAGAAATACTGTTCATGTTCGTCTGTTAGAAAATGACACTGCAATCGATGAGTCATCAAGGCTAAGATTTCTGGAATTCGGCATCAAACGTAAGACCAGCAGGGATGGACGTATGAGAGGACGCATCCGCCGTGTATACAATCAGTGCACAACAGGAACAATTAGCATTCATACCCTTTGACATTTGCTGCGGGAGACTGAGCACCTATGGGTTTGCCCGGAGTGCAATGACGTCGATTCTGATTAACAATAACAATAACTGCTTGTACTATATAGTGTGTGTGAGCAAAAATTACTACTGAGAAATTCATCAAGTAGTACTGTATTCAAATTGTGCATGTATCTAAAAAGGACTTGTAGAAAAAAGGACATTGCTGAGTTTTGGGGCAGCATGCTTCTAGTATGAATTGTTGAAAGATGAATTGAGAAATAATTATATTTGTACTATACAGTGTGCACGAGTGTGAACTACTGCTGAGAAATACAAGTAGTATTGTTAATAATGTATATTTTAATACAGATATGTAAAATATTGTATTACAACAGAATAATGAGGTATGTGTGTGGGTGCATGTACGTGTATGCAAAGTACCAGAAAAATGACAATATTAATGCATACAATATTTCATATATGAACACATTACATATAATGTCATTATCTGCCCTAGCCCAAAGTTTCTGTCACATAATCTATCGTTCATATACATTATTGTTTTCCAGTGAGGAATATGCACATTAAAGATGGAGAAATTTACAACAAATAAGTTTTTATTTACAATTTTAATTGTGAAATTATGTTTCACATACCACCTGCCAATTTTTAAATGTTGGAAATTGTTTATTGTGTAAATGCTGTCTCCGCATGCTCATTTCAAAGCAATTTTTAATTTTGATTCAATCAGTGCAGTGTTATTCTAAGATGCCCTGTTTATAAATTTTCTATAAATTCTTCATTCCATGTCTACATTTTTTTGTCTATGTTCAACAGGGCAATAGCATCGTTTTTCATTCAAGCATTGCAAGAAATAATTTGTGAACCTAATTAAGCTATCATTACAGAATTGATTGAGACTTACATGCTTGCAGTATGAAAGAATGTAATAATAGTAGTCGGTATCATTCGTTGAGAATGCATTCATGACCTACATGCAGTGAACAGTAGAGAGAGAGAGAGAGAGAGTGAGCGAGAGATAGAGAGCAAGCAAGAGAGATTAACAATACTAAAATCTGATGGCTAAACAATTTTCTGTCTACCTTCTCAAGAAAGACAGTCCCAGTCAGAGTATTGTCGTACAAATCAGTTTGTTTTTTTTGGTTTTAAATAATGTTTATAAATACTGAGGTCTGGTAACTAAACGGTGTTTTCTCTAATGTAGTATGACAAAGCCTTTCTGTTTTTGTTATGGTCAGCTCATAAAATTGACTACTCTACACTAATGAAAAGAGCTGCTTAGATCAAATTAGGTGGAGAAAATCTTCTTGTGATTTTTTGGCAATTTTAAATTGGGTCTGTTCAACAGATTTTCAGATAATTAATAAATAAATGCATGACCTCTGTCACAAATTAAAAGGATAATATGATATTGTTTATAAACACAGTAAAATATTATAATAAAGCAATGACACAGAGATATTGCTGTGTACAATGTCATTTTGTAAACAATTATTTTAGTCCTATGAGTAACAGGAATGCTCAAACAATGGTATAAATTTCATGTTTTTTTTATTAAAAAATCAGCTGATTTTTTTCTGCCACATAAAAAGCAGGAGGCGTTGCTGGCTAGAAGATTTATGATTTTGGGGTCAACCAAAAGGGCATAGATTTAAAAGTAGTGGGGAGCCGCGCTAGCGTAGTGGTTATAACACCGCTCTGGCGACTGGGTGATACAGGATCAAACCCGGGCGACGGCATTTGAGGATTTTTCGTCGACCGGGATTTGGACTGGATTAACTCGAGACTTGGCGAGAACATTTGAAGGAGTGTCATCAACCAGGGACTGGCGGCTCCTGAGCCGACCCAGCTGCAATGGGTACCTCCAAAATTGGCGAGTATTTGCCTGAATGGCGAGGGACACCTGTCTCTGTACAAGAAATAAAGGGATACTCACGTAAAATCAATGTCAGGTTAGACATAAATAATAACCTGAGATTTCGCCTCGAGTATTAGCGGGCGTACGCAAAAAAAAAAAAAAAAAAGTAGTGACTTGTTATAGTGGGCAAACAGCCATGAGTGGTTTCCCCAAAATTGAAAACACTGAATTCCTGATGTGTAAAATGGAAGACAAAGTTAATTTTTACTTCAGTTAAGCTGCAAAAGAGTATCAAAAATAGTCTGCATTGGACAGTTTCTTTGCCAGTAGCAACAAAAGACAGAAAAGTCACATGCTGCCTGATCAATCTACTCCACCACCACTAAATCACCATTGATTTCATCAGCCCTGCACTTTAAGTCTAAGGTTAAATGCAAAGTTATTTTTTTCTTTTCATTTTTTCTTTTAAAAAGGCTTTATAATTGTTTAAAAATAGTCTTTATCAAGCACTTGTTTTTAATGTAAAAAACATAATAACGTAATAAAAACCTGTGCAATTCCTGGCGCTCTTGGAAGAGGTAAAAGAAGAATTGGACTACTGCATGTCATACAAGTTAACTAATATTAGGTTGTGACTACTTGGTGCAGGTTTCCTGCAAGCAGTATCAGCTGCGGTGGTGGCTCCAAGCTCTATTAAAAAGCACAAAGGAAAATGATGATGAGTACCTATATTTGTATGTTGTTGGGGTCGCCTGTCCAGGGTTTGGAAAGAATTACAGAAAATCAGTGTATTTTTGGTTTCAGCTTACAATATTTCCAACATTCTATGGTTTTTGTGGAAAATATTAGATGTTGGGGCCTTACTGTTTATAATAAGAAAAATGCAGTTTAAAAAAAAATGCTTTTTAATTTGCTTAGAAGTGTTAATTGTGAGATCTTATATTTTATGAAATTCTAGATTCACTGCTATTCGGACTCCATTTTTATTGTATTTTGAATTATTTTCCATCATTACAAAGATCACTAAAAGACCTCACAACATGCTAAAAAATTACTGATTTTGATAGAACAACTCAGATGCTGTGCATGACTTACAGTCAGTGGACAGAAGTGGTGAGTGCCAGTTAAGCATTCACCATTTGTGGTGACCCTGTAACCAGGTGTTATGGGACAATTGAAGTCATCTAGCATATAAAGATCAATATGAGTCATGAAAATAGTGCATCCACAAGGAGGTCTTTTCTGCATTTGAAGCTAAATATTACATTATTAATTTTGTTGTTGCAAATAAAGTTGTGAAAAGTATCAGCATTCATTTCATCTTTCCAAGATCAAAATGAACCAGGAAGATGTAAGATTGATAATGCAAATTGCCACAGAGAATATAGATGAGAGGTATGCTGATGGCCCTAGCTCAGCCAAGTCTAACCTGGTCATTGTTCATGACAGACGCAACTCCACGAAACTTCGTAAGTGTATTATTAAATTATGCTATCATCATGTGACATGTAGAAGCGAATGGATCTCTTCCACTTTTTTTTAGCGGTTGCATTGTAAATTAAACCTAACCATAAATGTTTTTAAAATCATAAAGCATAATTCATTTAATCATCATCCTTCAGCTGTCCAAGCAGCATAGGCCTTCAGCCAACACATGTCAAGTCGTTCTGACCTGTGCCATCAGCTCAAGGTCTTATCCATGTCTCCCTCATTCCTTTCATGTCTATCTTTAAACCAGGTGTTATTTGGTCTCCCTCTGCCTCTCTTACCCTGGGGATTCCAGAACAAGGATTGCCTTGTAATGCTATCAACAGGTTTCTTCAGTGTGTGTCCTATCCAACGCCAGCATCTTCTTCTCAGCTCTTTTCTCACTTACACTTGGCTGGTTCATGTCATCAGCTCCACATTGGTAAATTTATACTACTTAAATCCTTCTATTATGTGCAAGCATCTATTTATGAACGTCTGTAGTTTTGTTGTTTTTGTTGTTTCAGAGCCATACAATAGGACTGACTTGACATTTTAATTGAAGATTCTGATTTTTTTGTTGGACTTGATTAATTTTGATCTCCATATATTTCTCATTGCATTGAAAGCTTCTCTAGCCTTTTGTATTCTTATTTTGATATCATTGTCTGTCCCTCCAACAGTGGATGTATTGCTTGCAAGGTACATGTATATGTATAATTCTACATTTTATAACGGTGTTTCTTCAAGCGCAATTTTGATATCATTTCCTGCAGCTATACTCCCTTGTTTTCTCCCTTGTAATTTTGACCCAACTGCTTCGACCTCTCAGGTATTTTCATTTAATCTTGCATTTGGTTACAGTTCGGGGAAGAAGTGCCAGATTGTATAAAAAATCTAGATCAATGTTTTCAAAACTGAAACTATAGCCAGTAAGAAGAGAAATGGTGACAAGAGACATCCCTGTCTCATTCCAGTTCTTGTCCAGAACGGTTCTGTATGTTGTTCTTAATGAAGAACTCTGCATGCCATGTCTTCATGTATTTTCTTTAATAAGTGAATGATCTTCAAGGGGACTCATCAATCACACGAACCACAGAAACAAATCGCCAGGATTTGAATCTAAATGCACCATCTGATTTTGATCAAGCAAGGTTAAAAAGAGCACAGCTACCTTAACTGCCTTTAAATATCTTCAAGTGTACTTCAGCTAGCAGACCTCTGACAATATTTCCGTTGTATCTGTCGTTGTTCCATTTCTATTTCTTACTTTCTTCCGTTATATAGTCTTCTTCTTCTTCTTCTTCCGTCCTTAGCCACCGACCGTCAAAGCAGTCAGTGGCCATTACGCCTAGTGGCGTCTTAGGGCAACAGCAGATAGGTTTTCTTTGCCATTGTTTCCCATCACGCCTATTGGCGTCTTTAGGGCAACGGCAAATCAATCCATTTGCTGTTGTTTCCGTAATCGAAGTGACTGGCAAACGGGTGATCAGCCCGTTGGTCGTTATATAGTGGTGTGATGATATTTCGCTTATATTTATTTGCTCTTAGGACTGGTCATGGACACCATTTCGGGTTATATGTGTCTAGATTCCATCCTACACTGAAATGTACTTTACTGGGGTTTCAATAAAACTGTTCTGCCTCTCCTGAGGTAAAAAATGCATGCGTCAATTCTTCTCTCTTCAAATAGGCTATCTGTTTAGGCATCTTAAATTTATAGGAAAATTTATGTTCATTCTACTTACGGCATTATCCCCAGCATTGATCAATAGAATAATCACTTGTAATATAAAACAGTATGTGGTCATAACTGTATGAACAATCTGTAATTCGTTGAAAATCCTCAACTAGCAGCTAAACGAATAGTACGTCTGGTAATCTCACAGATTTCTGCTTCAACTAACTTTTCGGGGATTCTCGCTGGGGAAGAAGGCGTGCTTGGTTTAGTTAGCTCCAGCCTAATCATTGGACAAGAAGATCACATGTCCCAGCTAAACGCTATTTTCCATCATCGCCCCCTCCCTTGACTGTCTTTTATCTAAGTTATGATTATAGTCTGTTTTCATTAAAATAGCAGTTTATTTTTCTTATTTTATACTTGATTTTTATTACACAAACTATCCTCTGTTTCAGTCTAAATGGTGATTTACCAATAAGTTATTTTTTTCTTGGCATAAATGCCAGAAGTGACGAACGTACGGTCACAAGAGCATGTTGTGTGTGACCACCTCACCTCCATTTACAATCTTCTTCTTCTTCTTCTTCCTCGTTCGTCCTGAAAAGGACGTTGGTTGCGTTGTGTCTGTTTACACTGGAGCTGCGATATCTGCGCCTTTCGGCCGACACATCCAACTTCAGCACGGCATTTTTTGGGACCGGGTTTGCCTTCCCTCTTCGATCCCTACTCTCTCAGCCAGACTGCAGTGATGCAGCCTGTTTCCAGGACCACCACGTGGAGGTGGAGTAGGGTCTTGGTCAGCTCTGGTTCGCTGACCCTGACACAAGCAGTCAAGCTATGGGTCGCTGACTGCATTCTCTATTGCTGCATCTTTGGGTCCCATTTACAATTTATGCCCCAGAAAGTGTTTCCTCAAAAACTGAATCTGGTGGTAACTGAAATCAGGTATGGTGGTGCCTATATTTAAAAAAAGGCGATACTAATTTAGCCACAAACTAATTACCACTTTCTGTGCTCTCAATCAGAACAAAACCTATAGAATTCCACATAAATAATCATATTCTTTTCTTACAAAATGGCTGCAATATTGTACATGAAAACCAATCTGAACTTCAACTCAAACACTTGTGTCAATCTTTGTTGACTAGGATTACTGAGACCTGGCACTCAAATATCAACAATGAAAGAGTAAATGGATTCTTAGAAATTGATTTTTGCAAAGCATTTGACACAACTGACCACTTATTTTTGCTGCATAAACTTAAATTTCATCCAAATTTAAATGCATTTATAAAGTCATTCCTTGAAAGTTGTGCACAACGAGTTGTATATAATAATGTGCTATCAAAAACACACAGAGTTTCAATAGGTTCCTGCAGAATCAGTATTGGGGCCCTATATTTCAGCATTTTTATCAATGACCTACCCTTGTCATTGCCACATGATGATTGTCTTCCTTTTGCAGACGATACCACACGTAACAAAACTGGCACAGATGTGAGTGCTATTGAGTCACTTTTACAGCTTCATCTGGTCACTGTACAAACATGGTGTAACATTAATGACGTTATTCTTCTTTTTTTGTTTGAAAATTACACAATGCACGATTGCATAATTTATTTTATTCTTGTAAGGGATCACAGTAAAAACTGGTGTGAATAACATTAACTGATTCAGTACGTAATTATTTTCAGCTCTGGACGGAATTATTTTTAAGCCCCAAAAATTTACACAAACATAATTTACGTTTACTGACAATGTGTGTCTAATCATGAGTTAAGTATAACATAATTATATATCAAATTAAAGTACATTGGATGAACAATATAAATCCATATGCCTTTCTAGCTAATTTTATGTTATGTTTATGTTACTGAAAAAATTTTCAAACAGATACAGGAAATACCAGGACTGAACATCAGTGGAAGGTCAATAAACAACCTTAGATATGCAGATGATACCGTGTTGTTAGCTGAAAGCGAACAGGAGTTACAGGAACTAGTGAAGCAAGTGAACAGTATAAGTCATGAATATGGACTCGACATTAATATTGAGAAAACAAAAACTATGATAATTAGCAAAACAGACGATAAACCCACATTAAAGATAAGCGTAAATGGGGAAATCCTGGAACAAGTCAAGAGCTACGTATATCTCGGTCATATAATAACAGAAGATGGCAGATGTGAAACAGAAATCAAGAAGAGAATAGGAATGGCCAAAGCTACATTCAACAACATGAAACATATACTGACATCCAAACAGTTATCTCACAAATTAAAACTGAGAATCATAAAGTGTTATATATATTCTGCATTTCTGTATGGTGCAGAAACATGGACGATGAATAAGCATTTGGAAGAAAGAATTGAGGCTCTTGAAATGTGGATATATAGAAGAATGGGGCGTATCTCATGGAAAGAGATGAAAACAAATAAGCAGGTCCTAGAAAATCTAGGTATGAAAAGAGAACTAATGAGGGAGGTCAAAGTTCGACAGCTAAAATACTTTGGCCACATAAAAAGGCATAACACCTTGCAGAAGACCATAACAGAAGGGAGAGTTGAAGGCAAACGTGCAAGGGGAAGACAGCGCTATAAGTGGGAAGACAACATCAAGAGATGGACAGGAAAGAGTCTGTCAGAGTGCACCATCAAGACAAGAGACAGAAGACGTTGGAGATCCATTACAGCCAACCTTCGTTGTGGAGATGGCAACTGATGATGATGATGATTATGTTATAACAGATAACATATACATGGAAAAAAAGATAACTTGAAATTTTGAACAAAAATCTTCGACTTACGTAAGGCTTGTAACATAAATTGTTATCACAATACAGTTTCACTGCTCTCTTTGTACATGTAATTCATTTAGAAACACAGAAAAAGTAAGAAAGTTATGGTTGATCACACAGTTTGTTCACTGTTCACATATTAGTAACATATCCTGTGTGTTTCCGGCCATTATTGCGATATGACAAAACACGATTAAAGATGAAGATAAATGTGAAAAATTCCCTTCAAACGCAAATAAAAGACATTGAAGCTTGTTGAAATTTGCCCAGTTTTGTGTTTACTTCCATTCAAGATAAATTCCGGGCAGTATAAAATATCAGAATGGAAAGAAACAAGGAAATAAATCAGCATCTTTTAAAAGATCTTGCATACGGAATCAGTTAAATGTACTAATTGTGACCATAAGCAATGTTTTTTTTACTTTGTATATGGATTAACATCAAACATCAAAACGTCAAGTTTGAAGACTGAAAAGAAAGTTTTATTGTCTACAACAGTAATTTGTCTTTGGTAAGATTGCATTCTACAGTTAACTTTTTAGTGTTTTTCAATTTTACATGCAAAATGTTTTAAGTATACCGAACACACTTGTGTTAATACTACCAAAGATGTTATATATTACAATTCTCTATCCATTTCCCTACAGTTTGGTATATAATAAGTACATGTTCACATAAAAAGATTAACATAAAATTACACTAAAAAACAGTACATTTGACTGTTTAGAATTCTTCATAAATAATTATGGCACAGGGTGGAAAATAATTATGGAGTCAAAGAGTTAAATCTGCTTTCTTGTTTTTTTTCTGTCTTTTATCTTATTTATGGATTCTGTTGTTACACTGCTTTGTGCTGGGTGTTCTCCTTTTTCTCAGTACTTCTTCCCGTTTCATTCCATATGTATTTTTTAATCTGTTAGCAATGGTCTTTTATATTTGTTACATTTTCCAGCTGTTGGAGCACTTGGTATTTGTTTGATATGATGATCGTAAATTTGTTTCTTGATTTCTTAGATATTCCACATTAAACTATTGTCTGTTGCAATGTATTGTTGTATGTCTTTGAGTTTCATCTTTATTGTGGCAAACAGAAGATAGTGATCTGATGCCATATCTACTTCTCTACATACATTTACATCATGCATTGATGATCTTAATTTCATGTTTATGCATTTATGATCAATCTGATTTTCTGTTCTGTGGTTTGATGAGATCCATTTTGCTTTATGTATTCTTTTATGTGGAAACATACTTCCTCCTAAAGCCAGTTAATTTGAGGCACAGAAGTTTGTGGATAGTCCTTCATTTTTTTTAGTTGTCCTATGATTTCTTCAGAGCTGCTGCTGTCTGTTCCTATCTTTGCATTTATGACACCCATCAAAATTTTAATATTTTTTCTTCTTTTTTTTTATCCATAAAAAGATTTTGTAGATGTTTTGTAGTTTGGTGTAAAATTCTTCTTTCTTAGTGCTTCTTTGTCATCGGTTGGTGCATAACATTGAATGATGTTTGTCTTCATCTCTTTTTAGCTGTTTTGCATGTTTCTGTTATTGTTCTGGATCCCAACGCTTACTATTCTGTGAGTGTTTTCTGTGCTTCCTTAGCTTCCTGTGGTGGGCACTTTCTTCCTCATGCCCTGAGGACAGCACCATTTCTCCTGTGATCAGTTTCTTCCTCTCTGTGCTTTTTGACCTTGTCTCGCAGAGTCCCATGATGTCGATCTTGTAGTTCCTCTTTTCTGCTGTCACCTGTGCAGTCTTCCCTCATTCGTTAATGTATGAACATTCCAGATGCTAAAGCTGGGTTTCCTAGAAGGAAAAAGAAGAGCCAGCAGCACAGACTACTTTTGGCTTTCTCTGTGTTGCTGAGATTGCTGGAGTTTGGCATTAGGCGTAGGACAGGCAGGAATGAACGTATGAGAGGATGCATCCGGCGTATGTACGATCAGCGTGCAACAGGAACTGTTAGCATTCATACCCTTCAACATTTGCTGAGGGAGACTGAGCACCTATGGGTTTGCCCAGAGTGCAATGATGTAGATTCTGAACAACAATATTAATATCAATATCTGTGTTGCGTCATAAGACCTTACAAGAAGACCTTGTTCAGTCTTGGATGACTGAATTGAATTTTTTTTTTACTTAATCTGCCTATGTTGTTTGTTGAAGTATTTTTGGTTTAAAATTTCTTAATAGCTTTTTATGACGTGCGTGGTTGGTTAGAGTGTTATTATTCTTTGCTCCCCTTTAGGTCCCTGGTAACACACTGGTGACATAGCATAATATTGGCAGCTAAAGATCTATAGAACAAGATTATTAGCTTGACAACTTTTTTCCCCTCACATCTAGTGTTAATAAAATGTAGAGATCCTAAATGTTTACTGATAAAACATTTTCTGTTTTCATGTTGATTAGAGTAAGAATTTTATTGTAAAAATTACAATCTTTTTGAACCACCTGACCATTATTGATTAACGCAATTGTTTCCAAATGGTGTGGTGGACGCAGCAATAGTGAACGCAGTCAGCGACTCATAGCTTGACTGCTTGCGTCAGGACCAGCGAACCAGAGCTGGTCAAGACCGCACTCCACCTCCACATGGTGGTCCTGGAAACAGTCTGCAGCAGTGCAGTCTGGCTGAGCGAGTGCGGATCGAAATGGGAAGGCAAACCCGGTCCCTAAAAAATGCCGTGCAGAAGTCGGATGTGTCGACCGAAAGGTGCAGATATCACAGCTTAGACGCAAACAGACACAACGCAACCACCGTCCTTTTCAGGGCGAACGAGGAAGAAGAAGAATGGTGTGGTATGCCACATTGGTGTGGCGCAAGAGGATGGCAGGTGTGTGCCCAGAACATTCAAAGACAGTCAAGGATTTAGCGAGATTTTCACAAAATTTGTACGTCAAAAAAAGATGGTCATTTTCTTAATTTGTTACCTGTGATATAAATGGGAAATGTATGCATAGAAACCTATAGAATTTTTCAGATTTTATAATATATTTGATCTTATATCAAATAGATACAGTTGTCCATGACATATTGTTGTGAACAGGGATTTTACTGTCTCAAAAATATCAAGGCCAGAAAAGAGAAAGGCTTCTTTGTGTTGATGAAGAGATGAGAGAGTTTGTATCAAATAACACCTAAGATAAATGAGATTACCCTACAAAAACAACTTCTCATTCAATTTGTATATTTTGTGAATGAATCATGTTTTTATGTAGCTGAATTATTTTAACACTTTCTGGATGTCTCATGATCCTATTATAAAGTAGTTGTGTTCTATGTTATGAAAAAAGTACTGCTAGGAGTTGATTTTTGGTTTTTGAAGGTATTTTCTTATCAATAAAAAATTTAGTGTGGCGCAAGCAAATTTTCTTTCCGATTGTTATTGTTATTGTTAATCAGAATCGACCTCACTGCACTCAGGGCAAATCCATAGGTGCTCAGTCTGCCTCAGCAAATTTTGAAGAGTATGAAAGCTAATTGTACCTGTAGCACACTGGTTGTACATACAACGGATGCATCCTCTCTCATGTCTGTCTCTGCTAGTCCCATGTTTCATGCCAAACTCCAACCATGGCTGTTTGCGAGCGATGTTTTAGTTTTTCCTGACCACGCTATTTATATCTATCGGGACAGAGGTCACATGGTCAACTTCCTAACGGGAAAAAAATGTGGCGGTGTTTACTTTTGATAGGTCTTAATTAATGCTTTTAGGCTACTTTATTATTATAAATACCGGCTTTAATTTTGCGTAAAGCTAGACTAGAAATGTTAGAGTAAATTTTAGAACAAGAACAAACATTTTATCACAATTAGAACAGAAGATATAATAGTCTGAAATAATGTAAAATTTATGTTTTTTTAATATTTTGTTATGGTTTGTTTCTAATGCAATTTACACTAAAACGATCACAATCAACATGCATAACAAATTACAGAAATCAAAAGTAGAAAACCTGCAGAAAATGGATATCATAGTTTTGTTTTGGTTTCATGCGTCAAACATTAATTATTGAAACATTAAATTGCAAGTCCACATTTATTACCTTAAAATAACACACCCAATTATCCCCAAAACATGAGAGCTAACAATTATCTCAATCATACATCACGATGGTCATGTAAAAATGAGTATGGTCATGAGTAAAACGAAATGTTCAATTTAATAAATAAAACATACACCTATTAAATGATTTCCACACTCTCACGCAACATCTGCCATAATTTGCTCTAGCCCCAAAATTTCGCTCAATTATCATTCACGCTTCCTTTTTTTTTATAGGAGGAATCTGTACATTCACAGATGGAGAAATTTGTAACAAATGAGTTTCCATTATAAATTTTAATTGTGAAGTTACATTTTTAATACCCGCTGGCGCATCTTTCAAAATTCTCTGTTTTCTCTCCTGTGCCCACGTAAGACCTACTGTTTCCTTCATGGCTATTGCTAATTCTTTGGATATTCTAACTCTGTTTTCAATGCCTGCTTTCCTGCAAATTTCCTGACGTGACGTTTCTGAACAGCGTTGTAGTTCATGTGCCTGCTGCAGGTCTAGTGAGTCAGTCGATGTTCCAGCAATATGTTTCCTAACAGTGTGGAGAAATTGAGATCACTTACGTTTTGTTGGCGTTCTGGTGACTAATGTTTCTCTTCTATGTTTAATTAGTTTTTGTAGTACAATAGGCTGCCCTCTTGTTTTGCATTTTATGATACTATTTTTTGCTGTTTCTAGTTTTTTTTAACAATGGATGTGAATAGGGTTTCTTCCTCTTCTGTTAGTAGTTGTGAAGGTGGCTTAGCAAGTAACTGTTGTACTTTTGAAGACAGGCGAGGTGGATATACTTGTCGTATGTATAACTGACTTGGTAGGTGTAGATGTGGCAACAAAAACTGGCATGCTAGGGTGAGTAGTGTTATCCACTTCCAAATGAATAATGGTATCGCCTTTAATGTGAGATGACTCATCAACCTCCAGCTGAACAATATCATCACTAGTGTGAGCAGGCACATCAACCTCCTGCTGTACAGAGCTATCCTGACTACAGCTAACTGACTGACTACAGCTAACTGACTGACTACAGCTAACTGACTGACTACAACTAACTGACTGACTACAGCTAACTGACTGACTACAACTAACTGACTGACTACAGCTAACTGACTGACTAGACATGGAGGGGTCAGAAAGAACATCACAGGGGATAGAGCAGCTTTTTATTTTTAAAACACCAAAAGATGTCTTTGCAAAATAATTGCACAGTTGACATTCACTTATAGTTAAATTATGGTCATAGTCTTTCCAGATGTGCTGACTGTTTTCCGATAGTAACTTGGCTGTTTCAAGACACTTCTCATTATGCCTCCTTTTTGAGTTTTGTATTCGTAAGCAACACTTCTTACAAAATATAGTCGAATGCTCTGTGGGTTTATCATCTGATACGTTAATTCCAAACACAAAGAACAGATCATTAACGTAATTAGAACAGTTTAGTGCTTTATGATTTGAACTTTTTGTTTTGGAAGTTAATGCTCTTTTGCCACAGGCTCTGCACAGTGCACTGGCACAATTCATATGATGCAAAAAAGTATGTTCCATTTCGTTTTTATATAGTATAGTTTACTTGTGTATGTATAAAGATAATGGAATATTTGGGAGTATCAAGTCTAACACAAGGCTATAGAATGCTTTATCTGTGAATGAAATAAGATATACAATCAGTTACTTAGAATTCGTTGGCAGCCATCGTGTGCACAGGATTGTCTACCAAAGAACACTAATGGAACAGTCCTTATCTCACACACAATAAAAAAAAGACATTCATATTATAAATACAAGATTAACAAGACTTGAAAGATAGATCAAAGTATGTGGAAGTTATCTATAGCTTTACATGTTATCTGACGCTCATATACGTCTAGTTAAGTATCATTATAAATGAATGAAAATGCAAAAACAGATGGTGCTTTACAAAAAGTTCTTTTTTTACAACCTTATTTAAGATTTGCGAGTATCAGGAATGCGTTTCTTCTTCTTCTTCTTTGATCCTTAGCCGCCGACCGTCAAAGCAGTCAGTGGCCATCACGCCTAGTGGCGTCTTGTAGGGCAACAACAAATTGATTCCACTTTGCTCGGTTGGTGGCCATCCTTCGTACAGTGCCCCAACTCTGGTTCATTTTTTGCATCTCAGCCTCCACAGTCCTCCGCCAGGTTGTTTTTGGTTGGCCTCTCTTTCGTTTTCCTTCAGGGGTCCAAAGCATACTGTTCTTGTGATGGCATCAGGGTCTCTTCTGAGGACATGGCCAACCCAGCTCCAGCGTCTGCCAGCTATGATGGTGTGCATGTCCTCTTGCTTGCTCCGAGTAAGCAGATCTTGGTTGGTGATGGTATTCGGCCAAAAGATTCGGTGAATTTTTCTTAGGCATGTTGTGTGAAAAGAGGACAATTTCGACATTTCCTTCTCTGTAACTCTCCAGCATTCTGCACCATAGAGAAGCACAGAAAGCACACAGCTCTGATATAATCTTAATTTTGTGCTTGTGCTGTATTGAGAGGACTTCCATATGTTGTTTAGGCTAAAAAAGGCTGTTCTTGCCTTAAGGAATGCGTTTGCAGTGATTTAAATGTTATAAAATCTGGTGACATATGCTTGTTCTTGTAATGCCAAACTCACAAAACTGACTACCACACATTCTCAAGATATGAAACCAAAAAAAAGAAAAAAAGAATGTGAAAATAATCTTTAGCTTCCCTTCGAGAAGTCTTTATAATTATAAACTCATACGAATGGGCCGATTTTTAGATATTACATTAATAAAAAGATTACTTCTGTTATGAATTTCCTCAAATGATGATGCTGTTTTCAAAAGTCTGTAACTCCGTCAAATATAATTTCAATCAAATAAAAATGCAATAAAAAATAGAACACAGAACAAAGTTATAGTACACAAAAGAATTTTAGCGCTGTGTTTATCCAGAACAAGTGTGTAATGATTTATATTTTACTGATTTTACACACACATCAGCTGATTTTCCCCAAAACCCGCAGTAGTCGTTTATGGTGCACATGAAAATTTTATACCCGGTGTCAGAATTCCGGTCACCGAAACTAAAAGAGTGCTCTGGTATAGGGTACAAACAGCCGTGCAACAGTCTCACCCTTGTTGATTTATCCATTGCATTTTCATTATCTAGCAGGCGATCATTAATTGCCCTTTGTATCTCTCCCTTATCCATATCCAGTGTCCCCACTATGGGTGCTCTCAAGGCCAGTCTGTCAGCTCTCTCATTGCCACGTACCCCTGCTTGACCAGGACAGTAGATCCACACTAGTTCTTGAAGACTTGAGGATTCTATTGATGTTTTCCATTCCTGCCTCAGCCATTCATTCTGAACTTTCCAAAGCATGGCCTGAGAGTCTGATAATATAACTGTCCTGGTTGACAGAGTTTCAGACAGCCACCTCAATGCTGCAGTAACTGCTTGTACCTCCATTCTCTTGCTGGAGGTTGTTGTCATGTAGGATCCACTCTGTTCAGCAATGACCCTGCCCTTTATTCTCGCAGAGAAGCCCCATCCTGATTTCTCACCATGCACTAGAGACCCTTCTGTGTACACAATGGCGTCATCATCCCCAGCATGATCACTTATCAGCTGATTAATCTCCAGCTCTACTTTTCCATTGCCCCAAGTTCTGCACTCTCTGCCAAGGCTAATGATGACCTGCTGGTAGTTTATCCAGTTTTCCCCTGACTTACTCCACTCTTCCCCTTTGGATATATTTTCAACCCTGGTCACCTCTGCCTGTGCCATCGGTGAGATCCCCCTCTTTATTCTTGCTCCTTTGATGTCAGCTACGTTCTCATGTAACCATTGGATTGAAGCAGTAAACACACTCTATTATGTAATTACATTTCTTTTTGTTGTTATCATTTAACATTTTTCAGTATGTATTTGATTTCATTATTTTCATATTTCATGCAGCAGTCCAACTGCTGTTAATTAATCTGTAACTTATTTCTTATTTTTAAAAACATTAAAAAAATAATTTATATTAAAAACTGGGTTATTTGTGCGTGACACAATTTCATTTTTTTAAAGGGAGTTCAACTAACGTTAGCATGAGAGCTAGTGAGTTATCTCGAGACATACGCTGCACGCTTAAGCTGGACTTTCAGTTGCTTGCCATCAACATTGAACTGTACCGAGGTCTCGTGAGTTTGGTGTGTATTCATGTTTGTGTGGGTGTGTCACAATAATCCAGTCATCATTTTTTTTAAATCGACATACTTTTGTCATGATTGTTTTGCCGTTATCTAGATATGTTCAACTGAGATACTACCAAACTTCTGCCTTGAACTTCTGTTCTTAAATTTCTCATTTATACGGTTAATACAACAAACTACTACAGATGTCATAGAGGAAAGAATACAGATAAACACATACCTGCTCTCTGCAGGATGTTTAGTCACATTAGCATGGATACCTTCACATGTTGGTGTAGCGGGAAATGAGCCTGCTGACAATTAAACCAAGCAGGGGGAGGAACTAACATTAACAAAACTGAAGCAAGATTAGGAAGATTTAAAACAAGAGTCTAATAGCAAAGACAATAGTCAAAGAATGTAGAGAAGCAAGGGACTAGAGCACAAAAGCAAGACATGCAGATAATTAAAAAAAACCAAGTAAAAGTGCCAAATACAAGATGAACTTAAAATACCAATTAAAAAAAATAAACTACTCCGAGTCAAGTTAGGAACCAGTTACTTTGCTCAGTCGGTGGTCATCCTTCGTGCCGCACCCCAACTCTTTACATCTCAGCCTCTATTGTTCTTCACCAGGCTATCTTTGGTCTGTCTTTCTTTCATTATCCTTCTGGGGTCCATAGCATAGCAGTTTTGGTGATGGTGTCAGGGTCCCTTCTGAGGGCATGGCCAACCCAGTTCCAGCATCAGTCTGCAATGATGGTGTGCATGCCTATTTGACTGCACCATGTAAGCAGTTCCTGATTGGAGATGGTTTTCGGGCAAAAAAATTAGAAGAATTTTCCTTAAGCAGGTTATGTGGAAAGAATACTTATTCATACTTATCCAGACTGCTTAATATAAATTGGGAAAATTCCAGAAGCTTATTTCTAAATGCAGCTGTGCCATGAAGAGATGAGAAGAAATACACTTTATCTCAAGAAGAGCGCTATTTAGTTTCCAGGCTTTAACATGCAACTTTTCCATAATTTCCCAAAAATGTGCCATGAAAAGTGTGGCAGGAAGGTAACACAAATAATTATTGGTGGGGTTTTCTGATGATGTCATAGGGCTAACCTCTAACAAATACTGGAAGAGGGAAATAAATGATGGACTTAGGTTTTTATGTGATGGATAAACAAACTTATAATTAATATCATTTTTGTGATGTGGTACTCGTTACTGTTTAGACTATAGAAACTCCTAAGCTGTGGTTCAGTTGTAAAATCTCTGCTGAAGAAGATGGAGCCCTTGAAAATGTTTATTGTCAAGATCAAAGTTTTGAATCAAATGTTATACCAGGCCACAAGTTGGACTTTAGAAGAAATTCAACAACTAAATGTTATCCCAGATAAAGAACCTACGCGAATATAAAATATTTCCAAAGGACATGCTGAATCCAAATCACTTGTTGTCTAACAACTACATTACAAGTGAGTACGCTGTTAAACCTTATAAAAACTTTCTTGCAAAAAATGAGCAACTTGCATAACCTCAATGTCTAAAGGCGTAGATTGTTGATTTAACCTTTGAAAAATAGAAGCGAACTAAATTGTAAACAGCAACTAATTGAGCTAATATAACTGTTTGGATATGCGTCTTCTTGAAAATCAACACTTGCCATTATCAGTGCCTGGTTCAACATGACGTTTACCTTCATTCAAAACTAACTAGATAAGAAATTAAAGACAACTTAACTGCATTTGTCGAACTATTCAGTTGACGATGTTCAAAATGAAAATAAAGTTAAATTCTACTAACGATCAATACAGCTCCTGGTCCCGTTGTTTAACTGACTAGTGTTGATTCAGGCTTAGTGGTCTGAGGTGGCTGTAGACTGGCTTCTGTTGGTAACGCCAGGGAACCTGCCACAAAAGATTGCCAGTTGGTGGGAATTAACTACGAACAGATGGGACGCTAAGAAAATTAGGAGGTGTAGTAAAGCAAGAGGGGCCTTCATCACACTAGGAAATAAATAGAAATCAGAAGAAATATGGTCCAACACAAAAATGAGAATTTTCAACTTAAATGTCAAGTTTTGTTATTCCTATTGTTGAACTCTGAAACATAAAGAACATTAAAAATAACTACCATGAAGTTAGAGAATTTCATAAATGGCTGCTCGCACAGAATAGGGTTGAAAGGGTATAACAAGATTACCATTGTTGAACTGATAAAGAGAACCAAGGTAAATACAGGTGGAACAAGAGCTGAAGGAAAGATACTGAAGTTAGGTAGGACATACATTAACTACCGCAAGCCGATGGGACCGGCTTTTGAAATCCTATCATTTGGACCGCGAGCTGCTCAGAGCATCAATCTAATTTTAGTAATAAAACAAATGAAAAATGTACTGAAACACTTTCTGATCTGGTTCGAGATTTTAAGTTGCCACCGGAAAACAAATTCCCAAAGCATAGTTGTTGTAGAACACTAATAATAATAATAGCCCCTTCAGTCATAACTGACTATGGGAATGCGCCCCTGAGGTGGCAGCCCTCAGCTGCTTATTTTCCTGGTGCTCCTTTCGACGTTTTCTCCTCACCTCTGCTTCTTGTGTGAGCCTCTCTTCGCCCAATCTGAGGTGGTGCCGTAAATAGCATCGCCACTTAGTGTGATCGGCAGCTTCATCCTCCCATGTTGCTGGATCCATGTCCAGTGCCCTCATATCTCTCTGGTACACATCTTTGAACCTCAGCTGTGGTCGCCCAACTGTTCTCTTGCCATCTGCTAATTGCCCGTAGAAGATATCTTTTGGGATGCGACCATCTTCCATGCGGCGAACATGGCCAAGCCAGCAAAGTCTGCGCTGTCTAAGCAGCGTATACATACTTTGAAAGCCAGCACGTGACAACACCTCGACATTTGTCACTTTATCTTTCCACGAGATGCCGAGGATGCAGCGTAGACACCACAAATGGAAGGTATTGAGCCTTCTTTCTTGCTTAGCATAGGTCGTCCAGGTCTCGCTGCCATATAGGAGTGTGCTGGTGAGCAGGCATTATATACCGCAGCTTTGGTCTTCATTGTGAGTTTAGAGTTTCCCCAAACACGCGATGTGAGGCGGGCAAAGGTAGCTGCAGCTTTGCCAATGCGGCTGTCGATTTCTGCATCCAGTGAGAGTTTGTATTTGATGGTAGACCCTAGGTATGTGAAGTGGTGCACCACTGCCAATTCATAGTTATCGATAGGGATAACTGGTGCAGCACCCACATCCTGACTCAGCACATTCGTTTTCTTTAGACTTATTGTGAGGCCAAAGTCCTTGCATGCTTTAGTGAAGCGATTCATCAAGCTCTGCAGCTCCTGTTGGCTTTGAGTGACAACTGCAGCATCATCAGCGAACAACAAGTCTCTTATAGTGACCCTTCTGATTTTTGTTTTTGCCTTCAGCCTTGAAAGATTAAACAGACGGCCATCTGACCTAGTGTGAAGGCATATTCCTTCAGTTGCATCTCTGAATGCATGTTTTAAGAGTAAGGCAAAGAAGATTCCGAAGAGGGTCGGAGCCAGAACACAGCCTTGTTTAACGCCACTTCGTATATCAAAGGGCTGTGACGTGCTTCCAGCATATTGGACTGTTCCCTTCATGTCGTCATGGAATGACTTTATCATTTCCAGCATTTTAGAAGGGCAGCCTATTTTTAGGAGGATTTTAAAGAGTCCATCCCTACTAACCAGGTCGAATGCTTTTGTGAGGTCTATAAAGGCGATATATAATGGTCTTCTCTGCTCTCTTGATTTTTCCTGAAGCTGGCGGAGAGAGAAGATCATGTCTGTTGTTGATCTGCCAGCTCGGAATCCACACTGTGCCTCTGGATATATGCGCTCAGCTAACTTGTGTAGTCGCATTAAGATGACTTTGGCAAAAACCTTACCAACAATACTAAGAAGAGAGATGCCTCTGTAGTTATTGCAATCACTTCTGTCTCCTTTATTTTTATACAGTGTTACAATCTTGGCATCTCGCATGTCTTGAGGAATAGTTGTCTCTTCCCAGCACTGGCACAGCATCCTATGCAGGGGATGTAATAGCGTGCTCTTACAGCATTTGATTAAATCAGGAGGAATCCCATCACTGCCTGGTGCTTTGCCAGTAGAACACTGGAAAATTGATATTATGTTCATATTTTTCAGCGTTTTGTGCTAGTTACCAAATCGTGTAAAACTGTTTACCATGGCAACTAGTGATAGGACCACAAAAAATGCATGTACATCTCGTCTTACGGCTGAATAGGCTAGAAGCGTGTTTCAACAATTGACTGATAGATCTAGCGACAAGGACAAGAGTGAAAACGGTGTGCACATTGTTTGAAATAGTGATTTTGATAGAGATGGGGCACAAGCAGTTATAATTGTGAAAATATTGCAAGTCCTCTGCCATCGGACAGCCGTTAAATAGCAACAACCAATATTAGAGTTACAAATGGTGCTTATTGTACAAGGGGATTGACATAAGTCTTGGGCCTGACCATGAAGGACATGTCACAGAGAGCTGAAATTTTGTATAGTGTTTACTCCTTTTCAGTATAGCCACCGTCTGAATTGACACACTTCTGCCATCTCTGCTTGACCTTGAAAAGACCTTGGTAGTAGAACACCCTATTTTTCAAACTAAACCAGTCATCACATGCCAGTATAACCTCTTCATCGCTGTCAAAATGATTTCCTTTTAGCTGTTTTTTAAGATTTGGGAATAGAAAACAGTCTGATGGAGCCAAATCTGGAGAATATGGTGGGTGTGGAAGAATTTCAATATTCAAATTGTTGGCTGCTAGCTGCACAAGCCGTGCTTTGTGAGAGGGCGCGTTGTCTTGAAGCAAAGGAAGATTTTGAGTGCGCGTTATCCCTCGTTTCCTGGTCACAACCTTTCTTAGTTTGGTGAGAAGATCTGCATAGTGCTGTCCATTAACTGTGTTGCCACGAGGCAGATAATCTTTCAAAAGGACACCTTTACCGTCCCAAAAACAGTCAGCATCACTTTTCCTGCAGATTTCTGCGCTCTCGGCTTTACAGGTGTTGGTGAGCCCGGGGTTTTCAATTGCATGCTGGCAATTTTGGATTCGGGGTCATAAAGGTGTACCCAAGTCTCATCTACTGTCACCATGATTTTCTTCACTCTTGTTGCATTTTCATCGTTGCACTCTGAGGCTGGTCTACCAGATCTTGGCAGATCAGCAACATTTGAGCGGCCGCACTTAAACTGTTGACACCGGTTTTTTACCGAAGTATATGAAGGACAAGAATCACGAAACACTGGTTCCATCTCCCTGTGTATTTCTGTAGGTGTTTTTCCCTGAAACATCAGAAATTTTATCACAGCTCTGGCCTCCTTCTTTTCCATTGTTTTGTCAAATCTTTGAAGCAGCAGATCCGGTCAATAGGGTACATTGCGCCGTGCACCGTAGCGGGAAAACCCATTGAAGAAACAAACGTGTACTTCACATATTCAGTGCAAATATGATGAACTTTAAATGTGCTAAGTTTCATCTTCCTCCTGTGACTCCTTCATGGTCAGGACCCAGACTTATGTCAATCCCCTTGTATAGTGCGTTTCAAAAAGATCGGTCGACGATTGACTTCAAATATCTCCATATTCCTTGCACTGATAAACATGATTTTTTGCATGTGATCTTATATTTTCAATGTCCCAAAGTTTTTATAAAATTCAATGTTGCAGGTAGTGTTCTTTTCTTGCAACGGCTAATTCCTTTGATCTTTTTTAATGAAATAGTTATTTTGCCCTGGAAGAAAATAATTTACCGTAAATGAAGGAAGTTGCATATTTTCAGCATAGGCGTCAATACAATTCGAATGTTAGAGGGGTTTGTTAACTGATTACTACGTGAGGTCATTTTTTATTTCTTCGAAATATTTGAGAAACTCCGATACAGTTTACCACGCTTAGCTTCTCTGCAGAAATATTTATACATCTTCACTGCCATTGTATGCAGTGTAAGAAACTTGACTTTCATACCCTTTGTATTACAGACCTAGAATACCGCAAGATATGCCTATGCATTGAAATACACAATCAGTAGAACGGTAATTGAACACACCGGAAGGATCAATGTAATGTGCAAAACAGTGTGGAAGTGAGCTGAAACACGGTGAAAATCACAAAAAATACGTTCAAGATGTTAAATCGAGATAGCTCACAAATATGAAGGGGTAAGCCCTGTCAAAACAAGGCTGAACTAGGAGTAATCGGGCCGAAACACTTGTCGGATGGGGGGACTTCTTCTGATGATCAGATTGCTTCCTGTTGTATCGCTCTGTAAAGAGTTTCCTATCATGGTCGATTTTGTATACTTTAAATAAAGAAAATTTAAAACCATAAGTTTGTTAACGAGGAAAAAAATGTTTCCCTCGAGACATAGCGATCATTAGTTCATATGCAAAGTTGCAACAATTACGATTAAGTGGTTGCAGAGATATTGAATATTAAACAGCGGCAAACATTGTGAAACGCACTATAATAGTACATTCATTTATGTTTAAAATGACGTGTAATTCATAAAAATATGTAAACAATTACGAAAACTACAGCTTACTTTGTGCAAACACTTACAGGATGAAAATGGGAAACAAATTTCATTCGGCCACAGTGTGTTTTTCAATTTGGTAGTTAATGTGTTAAGGGAAACATCTAATAGCTTTACAAGGCTAGATTCTAGAATCCCCTAGGCAACACAAAATAGAGACCCAAAAAGATATGAAGTAGTGAATTGAAAGACTTAAAAAATAAACCGAAATAACTTTGGCAGATGGCACATGACAAGAGGACTTAATGTAAAGGTCAGTGCTGCACAGGCAGCTGAAGGATCATGAAGATGACATTCACTTTCAGCTAACATTCACTTTCAGGGCATAGAGCTGCCCAAGCATGGGAGAATTATATAGATTAATATTTTGTTGTTTCAATCTATGTTCAACATTGCAGAGGGGTTTCTGATGAGCTTTTGCTGTTTACAACACATGTAATATATAAACTGAAATATCACAAGTGGTGGGCAGCAAGAAATGGAAAAAAAAACATAGCAAAAGTTCTCATCCTAACTTTCTGTTTAATATCGGTTGATGATATCAGTTGCAGACGAGTGTTGGAAAATCACCAGAAAAGCTTCTAACATATCTGACCCTAAAGACGATGAGAGTTAGCATCAGCATGAACTCAGACACCTCCATGTCTGCCACAGTCTATCTTCATGACATCAGCTTGGATGACTGCAGACATGAGATGGTTGGAGGCATCACAAAGTAAGTGGAAAGTCTAAAATACATTTTGCAACAATTCTACAACAATTAAGCATTGCATTGCAGGTGGTAATTGGTCAATAAATAGCATTGTAAAATCTTAGTTACTAATAAGTCTGTAATGGAGCATGAAATGAATGTGCAGATAATATGGGTAGTAAATATCTATAATACTCACTAGTCTTCAGGCAAAACAGTAGTGCTGCTATTGGTGATAACCTGTCATGCTTCTGATGACAAACACAAATATTTATTGTAAGAAAAATAATACTGTTATTGTCTCGGGAAGAGGGTGACACTTGGTTATAAGGGTAGGCTTTCTCCATATGACGTCATAAGAAACCTCCACTAGGAAATTTCAGAAGTAGGGAAGTGAAGAAGTGGCAGTATAGGCATTTCTAGGTGATTCATAAACAATTAATAGAAAATGGTATGACGTAAAGACGTGGTTTGAGACCATAGAAACTGTGTTCTAGGTCTAAGGCAGTCTATGTGTGTCGTTCGTTGGGTGTGGACAGGGTTTAAATTTGCATGTCAAACCCTTTTAACATCATTAACAACAAAGAAAAACCTACTTAAAAAGTCAGAACGATCTCTAATTATGGAGCCATGTACTGAAATGCTAGTATTTACACTAAAGCTCAAGCATATTTTGAACAGTGAAAAAAATGAAGGTAGGAAGCATGCAAAACGAAAGGAAGAAACCTTTTTTGAAAAGAAAACCTGGAAAATTGTGGTAACCCCACATAAATCAAATGACAGTTTTAGTTTCTTTTCATGTTGACTATTTTATTCTAAACTTGAACTGCACCAAAAATTGAAAAAACCACCACAGACAGAGAAGACTGTTGTGATGATTTTTATATAATGTGAACCACTTTTGTACACAACCGCATATTGTTGGAAAGAAATCGCCGATTTGCCAACCTGACCAAAACCTATTTTTGTAAAGATGGAGGAAAGGAAGAAAAATAAAAGAGACGTAATTTTTTCTTACAGGTTTGAATTTTAAAACTGTCACACTGTGAATATGTGGTGTTCATCTGCACATTCGTGTTAACATATGAAATTAGTCCTTTTTTTGACAACAAGGTACTCACAACCCATACATTGGGATAGAATGAAAAGAAAACTATTTACATCAACAACAAAAATTTAATTAAAAAAAAGACTCACTTTTCAGTGGCCCTGGTTCGTTGTTCACACCAGCCAGTTAGCGGGATTGCAACCTGCTTTGTCTAGTGAGACGGTTGAGACCAAACGCCGCTTGTGACGTTATATCTGGCCATAGCAGTAACGAAATGCCATTACTTTCTATAAAAAATAGTGATGGACGATATAATTATATTGGTTAATTGAGAAGTGGACAATTATTTTGATGGTGACATGAAAGTTTCAATGACAGTAAAAATGGCAATGTTATTGCAAATGTAGATTAAATATACAGAGTAACAGTAATTATTTTATTATTCTCCTTCTGCCTAAAAGGCTGATTCGACGAACGGCCTTCAAAAGTTTAACAAGAGCTGCTTTGAAATTACGTGACAAGGAAGAGAAAAATGACATGGTATTCCATATGGACTTTTATCAAAACAGCACCAAGGGCAAGATGAGTAAGTTGTCCTTTCATCTTCTAGTCAACTCTCAGTTAAAAATAGAGCAGCATCTAATACAATAACCCATGTGTTAGTGGGGCCCAAAAGGGGAGCAAAGAATAGTAACTCTGTAACCTACCGCACATGTTGTAAGAAGCAACTAAGGAGGTTTGGGCATGTGGTCAGCTACCCCATCCTGTAGAAATGTTGAGCCACAAAATACTTCAACAAAACAATATAGGCAGTTCTTCTGTAGAAAATAACTTAGCCATCCAGGACAGAAGAAAGTCTTCTTGTAAGGAGGTAAAATGATGCAATCAAGAGTTAGCCAAAAGGATTCTGGGTTGCAGGCGCGCCTTTTTTCTTCTAGGAGAATCTCCAGAGTTGGCAACTGAAATATTTGTACATTATATAAACAAGGGAAACCTGCACAGGTGGCAGCATAACTGTGGAGTTACAAGATTAATATTCTGGAACTCTACAAGGTAAGGTGGAAGGGTGTAGAAAAGAAGAAACTGATCACAGAAAAAAGCTTGCTGTCCTGAAGACGTGGGGAAAAAAGAGTCCACCACAGTGAAAGGGAAGCTGTAATGCTAAGGAAGCACAGAAAACACTCATAGAATGGGAAATAAACAAGGAGGCTGCTATACAATTGGAAAGGAAATAAATATATGAATTAAAAAATAAAATGATTTGGAATCAGTTTTACAACTTAATGATACATAGAAAACACAGGATATTTCAGTGTTCACACTTCATCAGCCACAGTTGAAAACAGGTGACAAGGACAAGAATAATAGACAGGTCAAAGAAAATTACTATAGACACTGCAAACACATAACAGGATGAGAAACACACATAAGAAGAGCTATACAAGCAGATGAAAAAGTAAACAACACAAGTGATGAGCGGAAAAAGAACAATAATAACGCAAGAAAAATACAAAACCAGAAGAAAGAAATTTCAAAACAAGAAATTAAACAATCAATGAAAAGCAAAAGGAGATAATTAAATAACAAAACAGGTGAAATAAGTCCTGATAAAAGTATCAATGCTGTAAGATCAGTGGAATCAAATAGTGTCGTTCGCAGTTTCATCAATGGAAGTGATGTATAAGATAGCTTCAATAATAAAGACACAAAAAAGATACAAAACAGAACACAGACTTATAAAAAAAAAGATCGTGAAAAAGTGGTGGCAAAAATAAAGAATGAGAAATCAATCCTCGACTATGCCAGTGTTAGGAAAAGCTCATTCAGTTATGTGTGTAATGCTAGAGTCTGGAGAGGGCCAGAGATTGGAAGTGATCAGTACCTCATCATCATCAGTTGCCATCTCCACAACGAAGGTTGGCTGTAATGGATCTCCAGCGTCTTCTGTCTCTTGTCTTGATGGTGCACTCTGATAGACTCTTTCCTGTCCATCTCTTGATGTTGTCTTCCCACTTATAGCGCTGTCTTCCCCTTGCACGTTTGCCTTCAACTCTCCCTTCTGTTATGGTCTTCTGCAAGGTGTTATGCCTTTTTATGTGGCCAAAGTATTTTAGCTGTCGAACTTTGACCTCCCTCATTAGTTCTCTTTTCATACCTAGATTTTCTAGGACCTCCTTATTTGTTTTCATCTCTTTCCATGAGATACGCCCCATTCTTCTATATATCCACATTTCAAGAGCCTCAATTCTTTCTTCCAACTGCTTATTCATCGTCCATGTTTCTGCACCATACAGAAATGCAGAATATATATAACACTTTATGATTCTCAGTTTTAATTTGTGAGATAACTGTTTGGATGTCAGTATATGTTTCATGTTGTTGAATGTAGCTTTGGCCATTCCTATTCTCTTCTTGATTTCTGTTTCACATCTGCCATCTTCTATTATTATATGACCGAGATATACGTAGCTCTTGACTTGTTCCAGGATTTCCCCATTTACGCTTATCTTTAATGTGGGTTTATTGTCTGTTTTGCTAATTATCATAGTTTTTGTTTTCTCAATATTAATGTCGAGTCCATATTCATGACTTATACTGTTCACTTGCTTCACTAGTTCTTGTAACTCCTGTTCGCTTTCAGCTAACAACACGGTATCATCTGCATATCTAAGGTTGTTTATTGACCTTCCACTGATGTTCAGTCCTGGTATTTCCTGTATCTGTTTGAAAATTTTTTCGGTGTATAAATTAAATAGGCAGGGGACAGCACACAACCTTGTCTGACACCTCTTTTTATGTCTATGTATGGTGAATAATTCCTTCCAGATCTTATTGTGGCAGATCAGTACCTGCTAATGATTAAAAGAACAACTGAAAGACTTCCTAGGCCTAGGCATTGCCCATCATCACGCAAGAAATTAAATAATCAAGCAGGAGAGATGAGGATTAAGGCCTACAAGCTAAGAAGTTAAGACCAGGTATCAGGAGCTTATTGTGACAGCAGTGAGAAACCTATAGGAATTATCATATGACCTGGAAATCCTCTGGCTTAAATTTAAGAACATCATAAAAACAGCTGCAGCATGTGGTGAAATTCGACTTGGGGAAAAAAGGGAAAGAGGACACCTTGGTGGAGAGAAGAGTTTAACAAGAAAATAAGAGAAAAAAAAAAGGCATGGAAATGATACTTAGAAGCCGAAAACACAGCAGGAGAAACAGAAAAATATAAAGAATATGTAATACTTAGAACAGAAGCAAAGAACAAGGTGCTAGCAGCAAAACAGAAATCCTAGGAATAATTTGGAGAAAAGCTAGAAAAAGATGCTAAAAAAACAATAAATTGTTCTACATAAAAAAGTAAAAACAGTGCCCTCATAAATTTATAAAAGACAAACAAGACAAATTGCTTACTGCTGCAAAGGAAGTAATGAAAAGAAAATTTCTCAGAGCTCCTTGGCAAGGTCAAGCCTCAGAAATGATAAACACTATCACAGAAGAGGAAACCAATAGTGATCAAGATGGAAGAAATGAAGGCAGCATTGGAGAAAATCAAGGTGGCAAACCAGCAGGATATGATGGTATAACACCAGAAATGGTTAAGTACATGGGAGCAGCAGGTGACCTATTACTCCTGAGTGTCCTACAGGAAGCCTGGCGCTACAAGACCATACCAAAGGATTGGGAGTCATCATAACACCCATACTCAAAAAGGGTGACAACCAACAATGTGGAAATCAGAGAGGCATATGCCTTCTTAGTGTCCCTGGTAAAATTTACTCTAGAATACTGGAGTAGAAACTCAGATGCCTGGCTGAGCCACAAACAGATGAGGTCCAGAGCAAATCGAAATACTCAGGACCTTATCTTCACACTCAGGCAGCTGAGTGAAAAGGCCCTTGAGTATAAAGCAGAAATTAAATGAGGACAGCAAACTATAAGTCAGAAGAGTTCAGGATTTTTCATACTCCTCATGGACAATGTCATCAAATCATTTAAGGAGAGGACAAGAAAGTATTAAATTGGGTACTAGAAGATGAGACAGGTCTGTATTTCAGAGCTGGCATTTGCAGATGATGTTGCCCTGATTGCTTAATTAGAGGCACATCTTCAATGCAAGTCTGGAAGGTAGAGCTGGAGAAGAGAAGGATGATCATCAGCAGCTCCAGCACAAAAATCATGTTGATTTGACGAGAAGAGAAAAAAGGCATCAGATTATTCTGGGAGATCAGATCAACCACTTTAAATACCTTGGAGCTGTATAGACTGGAAGGGAGGCATCAAAGAAGATTTGGCTACCCGAAGAGCAGCAGCTGGGAGACTTTTTTCAGGCCATAAATTGAGGATTTCTCAGCAAAAGAGAAATTGGCAAGAGGACGAAGTAAGGTTATTATGCTGGTGTTGCGTTAGTTACTGACATTATGCAAGAAACACGACACCAATAATTGTTTATATTTTTTATGAGATTCATAACTAGACATATATGACAATCTTTCTCCTCCAAATATTATTCAAAATATAGTTCTCATGACTTCTCCAGTTTTTTTTAGAAGATGTGATATTCTTAATGTAACATGTTATTAACTATTTGACATTTAAGGAAGAATCGGTTGTCTTGTGTTAAAGAATATGGATCTATGTATTCAGTAAAATGTGTACCTGGCACAGATGTGTTCATTGCTTTATCAGAAAGTTCTGAAAGATTACTCTTTCCTATGGAAGAGCATTACCATGTTTCTTTGGAGATGCTGTAAACATGTATAATACCAGCCATCGGACATCATTTATTAACATATATGTTGTGTTAAAGGTTAAATGTTTGTATTCATCTCACAGTACTGAAACTGAGTGTGAGTTTATTGATTTAGTATCACTAGACTAAATGTAGGTTCCCCAGTTAGGGTACGCAGTTGTTGTAACCCCCAAGTTGATTCACCCACCCCCAGGCATCACAGCTCATGTGAGACATACAGTGCCACCAGTGCTACCCTCCACCAGTTTGCCTTTGGTGTGGCTTACTTAAATAATTGTTAAGTGCACTAAACTATAACAAATTTAGAACTAAATATTTTGGACCAGCTGGAAATATTACAAGTGCAATCTTCAATAAATCACAAGACATACTGAGTTAACTCATTCTAACCCAGGCATATTTTTGGTTTTACCCAGGACCCAATATACAGACATTTATTTTCTACAAGTGATATTTTTAAAAACAGGCAGTAGACACATGTCATACATCAAACTTTAGGAAATTGGCTGCAGAATGTTGTGAAATACTGTTGAGTTCTTATGTGATGTTATCATAGTTATATCTTGTGGCATGTCTTCTTCTTCTTCGATCCTTAACCACCGACCGTCAAAGCAGTCAGTGGCCATCACGCCTAGTGGCGTCTTGTAGGGCAACAATAAATTGATTCCACTTTGCACGGTCGGTGGCCATCCTTCGTACAGTGCCCCAACTCTGGTTCATTCTTTGCATCTCAGCCTCCACAGTCCTCCGCCAAGTTGTTTTTGGTCGGCCTCTCTTTCGCTTTCCTTCAGGGGTCCAAAGCATAGCTGTTCTTGTGATGGCATCGGGGTCTCTTCTGAGAACATGACCAACCCAGCTCCAGCGTCTGCCAGCTATGATGGTATGCATGTCCTCTTGCTTGCCACGAGTAAGCAGACCCTGGCCGGCGATGGCACTCGGCCAAAAGACCCGGTGAATCTTTCTTAGGCATGTTGTGTGAAAAGAGGACAATTTTGACATTTCCTTCTCTGTGACTCTCCAGCATTCCGCACCACAGAGAAGCACAGAAAGCACGCAACTCTGGTATAATCTTAATTTTGTGCTTGTGCTGCATTGGGAGGACTTCCAGATGTTATTTAGGCTAAAGAAGGCTGTTCTTGCCTTATTCATTCTGATGTTGATGTCTTTGCCTGCCCCACCGTCTGGTGTTACTATGCTTCCTAGGTATGTGAAGGTATCTGTCTGTACCAGTTGCTGATTCCTTACTGATATGGGCTCAGGGTTGCTCACATTGAGCGTCATGACCTCAGACTTCTTTAAACTGATGCCCAAGCCCACCCGCTGGCCAAACCCATTAAGTCCATCCGTTCTCTCCTGGATGTGCCGATGCGAACGTGCCAGCAGTGCAATGTCACCTGCACACTTCAGATCCTCCAATGTTGAAAATGCAGTCCATCTCACTCCTCCCGGACTGCCCTCCGCCGTCCGGCGCATCACCCAGCCCATGACTGTTAAAAATAGAGTGGCCGATAAGGGGCACCCCTGTCGCACCCCTGTCCCCACCCCGAAGGCCAGGCCGCCCTGCCCAACACTACACGCAAAGTCGGCATAGAGGCTTTTTATGATTGACACTATGCAGCCCGGAATTCCACAAGCCCTCAGCACTCTTCATAAACTGTCCCTACGCATGCTGTCAAAAGCCTTTTCAAAATCAACAAAATCTATGTAAAGCTGTCTTTGCCACCCCGAGCACTGCCCTATAATGTTCCCGAGAGTGAACACATGGTCCACACACCCTCTGTTCTTTCTAAACCCTGCCCGCCCTTTCCTCAGCCTGCAGTCCACTGCCCTTGAAATTCTCTGCACAACCATCCCGCCCAGTATTTCGCTGGGAACCGAGAGAAGAGCGACCCCTCCCCAACCATTGCAGTCCGAAAGATCTCCCCTCTTAGGCAATCTGACAACCATTCCCCCGTTCCACTTCGACGGCGCCGCCCCCACCTTCCACACCCGTGCAAACAGTGGTTCCAATAGCTCCGCCGCCAGCTCAGGGCCCGTCTTAAACAGCTCTGCATCCAAGTTATCACGGCCCGGAGCTCCACCGTTCCCCAACCCTCCGACTGCTGTGACGACTTCTTCCCCTCGTGGAACGTCTGTATCCATATCTAGACCGTCTTCAGCCCCAGGAACATTCAATTGTGTCTCTGGTATTTCCTTGTTCAGAGTTTCTCTGAAGTGCTCTGCCCATCCCGTTTCCCGTCCCCCTGCTGTCCTGATGAGATTTCCCCGCTTATCTCCCACCAATGTAACATTGTCTGCACCTTGTCCTCCGCTGATGAACCCAGTTATTTTGCACACTGTGCCCTGTCCATCTCCCAGCGCCGCCCCCTCTGCCTGCCCCGCAAGACCGCCCAGGAAATTCCCCCCGTTGGCTCGGGCCTGGCGTCCAACCTCCCTGTCCAGCTGACTGCACCGTTCGCCACATAGTTGCCTCAACCTGGGGGACCCCGCCTCCGTCCCCTCTCCTTTCACCTCCTTTCTCATCCCTATGGTGTCCAGTGTTTCCGGTGCCATCCAGCCCCGCCTCCTCCCCCCCTGGAATCCCAAGCATGATCCGCCACCCTCCCCATATACTGCCGAAATGGTGTCAAAACTCTGGTCCACACCATCAGTCAATGTCCCTTCCCGGCCCTTGGCAAACCGACATCGCTTCCCAATGTTGGCCGCAAAAGCCCCTCCGGCAAGGGGGTCCCCCAACCTGCCGATACCAAACCCCCCCCCCCCCCCCCCCCCCCCCCCCCCCCCCCCCCCCCCCCCCCCCCCCCCCCCCCCCCCCCCCCCCCCCCCCCCCCCCCCCCCCCCCCCCCCGTGTGGTCACAGCCGGTCCAGCCCCTCCCAGCCTCACCCTCAGCCCTGCAACCACCAAATGGTGATCGCCTCCCACATCCGCACCTCCCCCCACCCTCACATCCTGCAATGCACGTCCCCATCCACCGTCAACCACGATGTGGCCCACCCGGCCTCCGTCCCAACCACCCGGCGACTCCCATGTCAACCTGCGAATTTCCCCACGTGGGAAAAGTGTTCCTCCAATGACCAGGCCGCCAATGCCACAGAAACCCACCAGCTTATCCCCACCTTCGTTCGCCACTCCGCTGCCGCACCTCCCCACCGCCCTTTCACCACATGTATCGCGTGTACCAACTCTCGCACCGAGGTCTCCCACCACTATAACAAGACCACATCCAGGCGTGTCCTCCATCCCCCTCTGCAGCTGCCGATAGAACCCATCCCCGACCTCCCCATCGCCATCACCCGCCGGTGCGCAGCACTGTATCACTGCAGCGTTGGTGAATCTCCCTCTCAACCCCAACCGCACCAGTCTGCCGCCGATGGGCCTCCATTCCAGCAATGTCCCCCCATCCCCCTCTGCAGAACAATGGCCACGCCCCCACTGTGCCTCCCACCCCCCCCCCCTCCCCCAGTTGTGGCATGTAGAAACAATAAAAATAAAAAATGAATAAAAATAATGCACATACACGTAAATATTTCAGCTGTACTTAATCCCTTGGTATTAAAACAGCAGGAATTGAAACTTATATCCAGTTGACAACTAATTCAAGAAGTTTGATAAAAAAACAAAGGAAAATTGTAACTTATATACATTTTTTTGTGAAGTCACATATTGCTGAACTGGAATCTCACTTACACATTCCTGTCCCATGCAAATTAATTAATTTATTACTTTAAAATATCACGTTTGTTCAATGTCTTTATCGGAATCGAAATAAAGTTATTATCGCTACTGATTGCTAAAATTCATTTCGAAATTATATATTGAGGTTGATTTGTTAATAGTTTATGAGTGTTATGTATGTGACTACACTACATGTAAACAAATAACCCTATGACATCATTGATTGATAAAAGTATGCAAAAACTAAGCACCAATATAATTATTTCGATACCAGTTCAACATACGATGTCCACTGGAAGTGTTTACATGATATGAACACTCTATGGCCACTTATTTTCTAATTTTTTGTTCAATTTCAGAATCTTATAAAGCGGGCGTGCCACACCCTTTAATATTTGAAATCTTTTCCTCATCACTATTATATCTAACAAATACCCACACTGTTTATAATTATCATATATCATGCTATTACAGTAAATATACACATCTGCTCTCTACACCTCTGTATATGTGTCGAGTTCCTGATGAAAGTCACTGACTTTTTCACCAATGCTGTGCCTGTGAAAGACCCAGATGAAGTCAGAAAAACTACTGAGGTGCAGGCTTTTCTGGAACGCAAAGATGCTAGTAAGTTTTTGGTGACCTATGCATTTTCAGGAGGATGATCTGGTAGATGTTCTGGTGCAGGAGTTGGCAACCCAGAAGCTTTAGGGATATCTACTTTAGCAACACTAAGCCCTCTAAAGATTGTGATTGTTGTTGTTAATCAGAATCAACCTCACTGCACTCTTGGCAAACCCAGAGGTGCTCAGTCTCCCTCAGCAAATTTCGAAGAGTATGAAAGCTAATTGTACCTGTAGCACACTGGTTGTACATACAACGGATGCATCCTCTCTCATGTCTGTCTCTGCTAGTCCCATGTTTCATGCCAAACTCCAACAGTCTCAGCCTTGTTGATTTATCCATTGCATTTTCATTATCTAGCAGGCGATCATTAATTGCCCTTTGTATCTCTCCCTTATCCATATCCAGTGTCCCCACTATGGGTGCTCTCGAGGCCAGTCTGTCAGCTCTCTCATTGCCACGTACCCCTGCTTGACCAGGACAGTAGATCCACACCAGTTCTTGAAGACTTTAGGATTCTATTGATGTTTTCCATTCCTGCCGCAGCCATCCATTCTGAACTTTCCGAAGCGTGGCTTGAGAGTCTGACAATATAACTGCCATGGTTGATGGAGTTTCAGACAGCCACCTCAGTGCGGTAGTAACTGCTCCTGCCTCCATTCTCATGCTGGAGATTGTTGTCATGTAGGCTCCACTCTGTTCAGCGATGACCCTGCCCTTTATTCTCGCAGAGAAGCCCCATCCAGATTTCTCACCATGCACTACAGACCCATCAGTGTACACAGTGGCGTCAGCATCCCCAGCATTTTCACTTATCAGCTGATTAATCTTTAGCTCTGCTTTTCCATTGCCCCAAGATCTGCAATCTCTACCAAGGCTAATGATGACCTGCTGGTAGTGTATCCAGTTCTCCCCTGACTTATTCCACTCTTCCTCTTTGGATACATTTTCAACCCTGGTCACTTGACCAATTGTAGCCTCTGCCTGTGTCATCCATGACATCCCCCTCTTGATTGTTGCTCCTTTGATGTCAACTACGTTCTCATGTAGGGGTGTCTTTTGTCGGTGTTTACCCACATATAAGCTTTTGCCTGGGCCATCGCATATCTGGACCTAATTGACAGCAATCCAAGTATGTATCTCATTGTCACAATGGGGGTATCACGCGTACAGCCCAAACTAGTCGCATCTCTTCATTTTGAATGCGTTCCAGTCGTTCACATTGTGACACTGACAGCGTGAGTATTCATAGCCCATACTCGATTACTGAAATCACGAGCTGATGATACAGGAGAAACAATAGTCTCTGTTCCAAGCACGCAGCAGCCATTGTTTTTAAGGCTGCCAGTCCTCGCTTGCACTTCTGTATGATCAGTTTGACATGATACTTGAATGAAAGCCCACAATCAAACGTTGCTCCCAGATACTTCAGCCTATCTTGCCTTTCAATGTTCTGCCCATTGAAAGTGATGTCTGGAAGGTCTGCTTTCACTCTGGAGTTGTTCAAAGAGCACCACATTACACAGGCCTTGTTGGGATTGACCTTCGATCCACTTTCCTCACACCATTTAGAAACCGTCTGTAGTGTCTCTTGTATGCCTTGGACCATTTCTGTCTGTCTGAGCCAGTTCTGTACATGAGTATATCATCTGCGAAAGTTAATGTTCGTTCCAGCCCTGTTGGTTGAAAGGTTGCTACTTTTGCTGTGTAGATGTTAAACAGCACTGGTGATAGTGGCAAACCTTGGGGTAGTCCCAGGCAAATGCTCATTAGTTCTGATGTCCAAGTTCCCAAGCGAAATGCAACTGATCTCTCCATTAAGGCAGCTGCTATCCACCTTGTTATCCAAAGGTTTACATCACATGCCATTATACAATCTATTAGGATTGCAAAGTCCACACTGTTATAAGCATCCTCTAGGTCAATTGCGACAGCCACTGTTTCTCTTTTACCCTGGAGTCCCTCGTACACATCGTATGCAAATGTTCCAGCGTTACCCCATGTTGTTTTCATAGGCCTATAACTACCCAGGGTATCAGGATGGATGTGGGCATTTTCGAGGTGGCTCATTACTTGTGTTGCAACTATCTTTTCAAGTAATTTACCATAGACATTCTGTAGAGTGATGATTCGATAGCTGAGGAGCAGTGTGGGGTCTTTGCCAGGTTTAGGAAGTGGCCAAAGGTAACTGTGTAGCCAGTCTTCCGGCACCTCAGCATTCTGTATGCTGGGATTGAAATCGCTCACCATATTTATAATGGCTGTGTTGTCGAGCTGTTTAATATAATGGTATTGTACACCATAAGGACCCAGAGCAGTGTTTCTGCTGGTTTTCAATGTGTACCATGTCCTCTTCAAAAATGAGATCAAAGTATATCTGGCCCCGTTGGGCATTTTCCATAACACTGTCCTTTATTTTCATTTTATTTTTTTTATTTTCTAAAGATCTACCATATGTATGTATATATTTTTTCTATCTGTCTGTCTGTCTGTATATATATGTGTGTGGTGTGTGTATGAGTGATTGGGAGGGGGGGCGCGTGTGGAGAACCTTACAAGAACAGATCGCATACGAGAATTTTCATTGGGAATGCAGAAAAAGTACCGTTGATCCCGGGGACACCGTGATTTTAAATGCCGGTGGAAGAGGTCTAGTCCGAAATTTCCCTGGTTTAAACAGGTCTTCCCCCCCCCCACAGCCACCTAAGGATCTACCAAATCATCCACTGGGATCGACCGGTAGATCGGGATTGACTGTTTGCTGACCTCCATTCTAGTACATTAAAGGTTTGATTGGCAGCAGAATTGATCATCAGTTATTTTCTACATTTGCAGGCCACTTCCTTATGTTATGAATAAATATACCCATGATTATAAGGAAAGTTAGCATTCACTTCTGTTGTGATTGAGTGTGCTGTAGTCATCACCGTTGTCTTTATTGATTACTCATACATTATATATGTGTGTCAGTGTGTTATTTTAAATCCTCATTCATTCATTAGTTTTGCACTAATATCATCTTAGTTTTTTTTTATTGTCTTTCAGTTTATAAAATTGCTGTGATATTGTTTTTGTTTTGATCTTGTAGTTGTTGAAAACATTAAAACAAGAGGAGGGAAAAATCGCTATCCGCTCACTGCTGTTTTTTATTTTTTTTTACTTTTGCTTTTTTTGTGTGCTTTGTTTGCTATTAAAACCTAGTCACTTTGGGTTTATCAGTGCTGTTTTTAGTATTGAAATATTCCTGACTATCAGCATGATTTATGAATTTTCCGTATGCAAAATGTTCATAAATTTTTTTTTCTCAGAATGAAAAGATGAGTCAACTAAGAAGGCTAGTGGCTGCCCTATTTTGAGATTTGATGCACATTCCAAAATTTACTGTTGATCATCCAAAAAATACTATTGACCATCCAAAATTTACTATTAACCATCCACAATTTACTATTGATCATCCACAATTTACTATTGTTCATACACAATTTACTATTGTTCATCCAAAATTTACTATTGTTCATCCAAAATTTACTATTCATCCAAAATTTACTATTCATCCAAAATTTACTATTGTTCATCCAAAATTTACTATTCATCCAAAATTTACTGTTCATCATCCACAGTTTACTATTGATCATCCACAATTTACTATTGTTCATCCACAATTTACTATTGTTCATCCAAAATTTACTATTCATCCAAAATTTACTATTGTTCATCCAAAATTTACTATTCATCCAAAATTTACTGTTCATCATCCACAATTTACTATTGTTCATCCACAATTTACTATTCATCATCATCAATACCCTTTAGCTCCCCGAGGAGCATAGGCCTTCAACAAACACATGCCAAGTCTTCCTGTCCTGTGCCATCTGCTCAAGTTCTTTCCATGTTTTCCTCATCATTTTCACCTCTGTATCCAGTTTTCTTCTCCGTGTTTTTTGGTCTACCTCTGCCTCTCTTTCCCTGTGGATTCCAGAACAAGGACTGCCTTGTAATGCTATCAACAGGTTTCCTCAATGTGTGTCCTATCCATTGCCAGCGTCTTCTTCTTTTGTTCCACTGGCACTTGTCTGGTTCTTGTCATCAGTTCCACATTTGTGACTTTGTCATACCATTTCAGTCCTTCTATTCTACGCAAGCACCCGTTTATAAAAGTATGTAGCTTTTTGGTTGTTGTTTTTGTTGCTCTCCATGTCTCAGAGCCATACATTAGGACTGACTTGACATTTGATTTGAAGATTCTTATTTTCATGTTGGACTTGATCTCTCTTGTTCTCCATATGTTTCCCAAATGCAATGAAAGCTCCTCTTGCTTTTTGTATTTTTATTTTGATATCACTGTCTGTCCCCCCAACTCTGTCAATATTACTTCCAAGATATGTGTACGATTCTACATCCTTTAGTGGTGTTTATTCAAGTTCAACCTTGTTATCATTTTTTGCATTTATTCTCATAATCTTTGTCTTTTCCCATGTGTATTTTCAGGCCCACCTGTTGTGGTCTCTCATCGAGAATTTTCATTTTCTTGCGTCTGATTATGGTTATGGGACAGAAGAGCCAAGTCATCTGCAAAATCCAGATCATCAAGCAGTTTAGTCAGATTCCACTGGATTCCATTTCTGTTGTATGATGTCGATGTTATCATAACCCAATCTATTGTTAGTAAGAAAAGAAATGGAGACAAGAGGCATCCCTGTCTCACTCCCATTCTAATCCTAAACGGTTCTGTAAGTTGTCCTTCATGAAGAACTCTGCATGTTATCTCTTCATAGGTCTTCCTTATTAATGATCTTCATGGGAACTCCATAATGCCTCATCAATTTCCAGAGTGATTCTCTGTCTACACTGTCAAATGCCTTTTCATAGTCCACGAATCCGATGTATAGCGGTGAATTCCATTCCAGACTTTGTTCAACTATTATTCTCAAAGTGGCTATCTGGTCTGTACTCGATCTGTTTTGTCGAAAACCTGCTTGTTCATCTCTCAGTTGCTTGTCTATGGACTCATTTAATCTCTCAAGGATGATTCTGTTTAATACTTTTCCTGGGATTGATAGTAACATTATTCCTCTATAATTTGTGCACTTTTATAAATTTCCCTTCTTAGTCAACTTGACTAGATAACCTTCCTTCCATTCTGCTGGTATTTCCTCTCTCTCCCAGACTTTGCCAAGTAGTTTGTATAATATCTTTGTAGAGGAATCAATATCTGTTTTGATGGCCTCTGCTGGAATACCATCTGGACCAGCTGCTTTTCCATCTTTCAGAAGCTTTATGGCTTTCTTTATTTCTTCTCTATTTGGTCGTTCACAGCTGATTAGTAGCTCCTCTTCTGCTGGCTGGATGTCTGGGGAATTAGCTAGAGCTGGTCTATTGAGGCGTTTCTCAAAATGTTCTGTCCATCTCTTCATTTGTTCGTGTATATTACTAAGCAGTTTTCCATTCTTATCTTTTATGAGGCCATTTGCTTGCTTATATTTCCCTGTTAGCTTCTTTGTGTTGTTGGACAGGTCCCTCATATTTCCTTTGGCTGCAGCTTCCTCTGCTTCCCTTGCCAACTCTTCAGTATACTTCCTCTTGTCTCTTTTGATGTTTCTTCTTACTTCTTTGTTTGCTTCTATGTACACTTCATGAGCCTTGGTTTTGGAGCTTCTGCTTTCTTGTTTTTCCTGTCTTCTATCTTACTAATGGTTTCTGTTGTTATCCATGCTTTGTGCTGATGTTCTCTTTTTCTCAGTACTTCTTCACATGTCTTGTTCCATATATTTTTTACTTGTTGCCAGTAGTCTTCCGTATCTGCTTCATCTTCCATCTGTTGGAGTACTTGGTATTTGTTGGATACAGTGATTGAAAATTTTTCTCTTATTTCCTGATTTCTTAGATAACCCACTGTTGCGCCACGGGGTCTTTTAAATTTAGATTCTTATTATGTTCATCGGTGGTAACCATCTGGTTACACTGGCCAAGACACTTCTAGGGTTTTACAACGAGACCACCGCACACAATCCACATCAAACTGTCATAGTAAAGTCATTGAAAGGCGAAGTGGCACAATTACAAATGTTTAATATCAATTGAGACGCTGCTCCATTTTTTATATACACATCCAGCCAATATATTATGGCATTCTTTATGCAGTCATAAAAGGGTCTCTGTACTGTCGTAGCTCGAAACACTGTTGTTAGATCGACTTCAAAGTTTATTTAATTCAGACTCACTTTTTCAACAGAATCCATTCTCCCTTGTAAATTATAACTAGATAACATCTCACATAAGCATTTTGATGATCTAGTGCTGGAACATCATAGGGATTTGACACAATATAAATATATTTCATGAGCTCAGAGACATGCGTCCACTCGCCATAACTACACACATCGAAGTCCCTAGCAGCCGATCTCTCATGTCTGCCAATGGCAACCTTGACGTCTGTACCTCGAGGCAATGACGTCACTTCCTGTCTTACCAAGGACTACGTCTAATAAACAAACCAGAAGCCTTGTCGAACCATCTAATATATTGACACACATGTTATGAATTTTACTCATAACACCCACATTATACTTGTCACGTAGCATTTAATGGATAAGAGAATTATTTAGAGGAAATAATAGATCTGATGTGGAAGATTTGGCTCAAGGAATCCCTGCTGGGTTTTCCCACTTCCGAAGGGTGACGAAGAGGGTAAATTCTCCTAACTCGACAGGTCTGGAAAAGATTGTAAGGAGATATTTGGTCTCTCGCTACCGTCGTCCCCTTCTCAGTTATCTATTATTATTATTCTTTAATTTATATTATATTTTACGAGCCCCCCTCCCTTATAAAGGAAGATAAACATAGACAATATTCAACATCTAATGGAAGGAACAAAGCATGGGGTACAGTATATACACCCAATTGTTTTATTGCAATAAAATGAATAGATGGTGAATGATAGTATTGTCGATGGAATTAGTGTCTGCGGTATGTAATGTGTGTCTCACAATTCAAGTGTGTTTCATCATGGATGACAAAACTATGCATTGATATGGTGAGTTCCCTTTTTCGTGGAACTTAGCTTTTCAGCCCCTGGCTGATAGTGAAGCGTGGTTAGTTCTCCGGTCTCCTGACGTTGCCCCAGGTAGGTCTTGAATGGTTCGGGTTTGCCTTCTCTGTGCTCGACTCCGTATTCTGCTCTGAGATTGGACTGTCGTGCAAGGCTCCACCATAGACTACTCAAAGATGGACGCTAACCCGCAATTTAGGCACGTGGCTTCAGTGCTTTTAATGCGAGAATTCGCCGATTCTGGTTTAGGTCTAGCTTTCTTGGTTACCTGGGGCGTAAGTGAAAAATGCCCGTGTTTGGCGCACTTTTAGCGGGACATTTCCGCTTGGACACGTGATCCGTAGCGTACATCATGTGATCTTAGCCTCGTTTAGACGCTCCAATCAATAATGTTAAAAGTCACGTGATGTTTTCCTAAGTGGCCTAAACTGGTTCTCCCAAGTTCAAGCAGTCCTAAATTAAAGTGGGTTTCTCGCTACCAAGGTCATTGGTCAACAATGACGTCGTATCTAAAAATAGCGAGGAGAAAATACAGAACGCTAGGAGATTTTCCGCAAGTGACAATTCCCGAGACTTTGCGATCATGCATTGAGGATGAGAAAAAATGATGTCACGTAAATATTAAAAAAAATGAAGAGAAGATTGGCCAAGTCGTCACACAAGCCCCTCCTCAAGTTTGACGTTCCGTCCAACTCCTCTGGTCCTGTCTTCCTCTTCTTTTTCAGTTTCTCATATCTCCTCGGTTGCGTCCGGATGTCTGCTAGAAAAATCTGCCCCTACGTTGTTCTTCCCAGGTAAGTATTCTGGTTTTCTTCCTGGTTTTCTTTGGATGCCTACGTCTGCAGCAATGCTTCCCTAGGTCCTGTAACTGGTCTACCCTATGTGTTGAGGTTACCTGGTTACACTCTGAACAGGACTTCACATATCGAGCTATGTCTTCTGTGATGCCGGGCCAATAATAACGGGTGGCTATCCTTTGATTTGTGGCACCATTACCCAGGTGTTCACTCAAAGTAGCACCGTGCCCCCATTCCATAACTTTATTTCTATATATGGATGGCACCACAATCTGTCCATGACTTTTTAGCCCTCTGCCAGCTTTCCTGTGCAAGAGTCCATGTTACATATAAAAGTCACCCTTTCTTCGAGGGTTATGTGAGTTTTTCAATTTGCCAAAGCAAGGCCCCAATGTGCTATCAGCTGCTTGAGCCCTTTTCATCTTATTCGGATGAATTTCTAACTTAGAGTCCCTCTCTATGCGTTTGGAGTCAGACCTGGTCTGGACGGCAGCCATAACCACAGGCTTTACTGGTTCTCCTAAAAAGACATATCTACGCCCTAACATCAGGGGGTAGAAAGGATCCTCTAAAACTGCAGCATTGATCTCCCCTTCCACATAGCGACAACTGACTTGAATCTTCGCTATGGGCAAATTTAAGGGTAATGCTCCCTTGAGTGGCCCCTGGATATCCACTGTTTCTGTGGTGAGTTGTTCGGGGTGCACCAGAGATGAAGAAACGACCGCGTCATAAGACAAACCTGTGTCATGCATCCCGATGACTTGGTTGCCATTCACGGTCACTGTCTCCTGTATAGGTGGGTGATGGAGGCTATTCTGACTCACTGTCAGTTCCTTCCTGTCAACAGCCCTCACCTGCAAACATGCAACATGATGTGGAGGGTTTTTCCTTCTGCACTCGGCAGTATTGTGGCTGCTCATTTTGCACGTCTTACACCACTTTTCTCCCCGCCTCTGAGGCTGGAAAGCTGATCTCTGAGTAGTCTTGTAGTCTGGCTTGTCATGCTTTTTGAAGTGGTGGTAAGGTAGATTCATTTGGGGGTCCAAGTGGGCCTGAGGTGTTGGCCTCGATAATTCTTCCGGTTGGTTCCACCGGGATGGGTCATTCTCCGTTAGCGCTGCCTGATAACATTCCGCCAACTGGACGATGGATTCTAAAGTGCTGGCCCCATTCTCTGTCAGAAATCTTCTCATGTCGGAAGTCATGGTGTCCTTCAGTTGTTCAATAACGACCATCTCCTTCAGACCTTCCCAATCATGAGAAAAATTCCCTAGGGCACCCCACTTTTCCACGTACGAATCCAGTCTAGCAGCAAATTGAGCAAAGTTCTCTCCGACTTCCCAACTAGAGTTACGGAACCTCTTCCTATAGGCATCAGCATGTAGCTCATAACGTATCAGGAGTGCCTTTTTCAGAGAGTCATAGTCATCCTGTAAACCTGGAGGAAGCTTGCTATACACGTCATAAGCAGTTCCTCTAAGCCCTTGTGACAGTTTCAGGTTCCACTTGCTCCTCTCCAACCCAAACGTGGTGGCAAACTTCTCAAATTTGTCCAAATACCTATCGATCGAGTCGGCTTGTTCCGAGAAAGCTTCAAATGGAAACGTCAAGGGTCCCAAAGTTGACATGAGTGAGGATGGCAAAGGTCTGGTGCCCCCTGCGTGCAAGGAAGGCATGTCATCTGACCGTGGCGATAGGTTGCCTGAGGAGGTAGATGCTGTCGCACCGGCTACCGGTTCAACTCTTTGAGCTTGTCCCTGCATCTCTAACTGCTTCATCTTCAGTGCATGCTCGCGTTCATCTCTCTCGCTTCTTTCTCTAGCGTCTACAGCTTTTATCCTCTCATCTACAGTAGAACTCCATTTATCCGAACCCCCAATTATCCGAACATCCAATTATCCGAACACTTTTTCCAGAAAAAAAAAAAAAATCAGATGCCACAGTCACGTTAGACTAAAATTCTGAATCTTTTGATGCGGCAAACTTCAAATGTGTGCGAACAATTTGTAGAGAATGGGATGGCTAATGGTCGGTCGCTTACGTACAGGAAGTCAGTTAGATCATAAAGTCAGTTAATATCTGGTTTACCAATCCAGTGTACGTGTGCGTTCTAGGTAGAACACTGGCTAAACAGACAGTTCAACTTAAAATAATTGTGTCTGCTACTACAGCAGAATAATTTTGGTGTACAAGTATTTCTCTGTGCGATATGGCATCTTCCAGTAGGCCTAAAGCATATAAAAGGAACCGCAATGTTTTGTCAATTGAAATGAAAACAGAAATTATCAAGAGACTAGGACAAGGTGAAACTGTGTCTTCACTTGCGAGGATTTTCAATGTTGGGAAAGCTACCGTCTCTGACATCAAAAGTAACAAGGATAAAATTATGAGTTTTGCATCGAAATTTGATAGTGAAAATGGGTCGAAGAAACGTAAAACCATGAGAAATGCGAAAGATGTGAAATTGGAAGAGGCTTTGTATATATGATTTGTGCAAAGAAGAAGCAAAGGGGAACCTATCTCTGGTTCTCTGTTGTGTGAAAAGGAACTTCAGTTCAACAATCAACATGACGGTCCTCCTGACTTTAAGGCTAGCCAGGGATGGTTAAGAAACTTTAAATCTCGTCATGGCATACGAGAATTGGAGATTCAAGGGGAATCTTTATCTAGCGATGCAACTGCCGCTAAAAATTTTAAAGAAACATTCTTGGCTTTTTTTGGAAGAAGAAGGTTATTCACTCGATGATGTGTATAATGCCGATGAGACTGGCTTATACTGGAAATCATTGCCTCAAAAATCACTTGCATCTCAGCGCGAAGCAGCTGCCCCTGGGTTTAAAAAGTGCAAAGAGAGAGTAACAATTTTGGTAGCCGCGAATGCCAGTGGAAGTCATCGTTTACCGGTGCTAATGATCGGCAAAGCCAAAAAACCACGTTGTTTAAAGAATGTGACATGTCTCCCATTGTGCTACAAAGCACAGAAGAGTGCTTGAATGAATAGTGAAATATTTCTTGATTGGTATACAAATCAGTTCATCCCAAATGTGAAGAGGTTGAGAGAACAAGAAAAGAAAACTGGAAAAGTAATTCTTCTACTGGACAATGCACCATCTCATCCAGAGATGGATACACTGAATGCAGTTGATGCAAATTTTAAAGTAATTTTTCTGCCTCCCAATGTAACAGCACTGATTCAACCAATGGATCAGGGTGTTATAGCAAAGCTTAAAAAGATGTACAAGAAGGAAGTCCTGCGTCGTTTATTGTTGGCTGAAGATGAAGAAAGTGTGGTGGCGTTTTCCAAAAAGCTTAATCTCAAAGACTGCTGCTATATGTTAGCTGATGCTTGGACCACCCTGTCACAAGATAATCTCAACAAGGCTTGGAGTAGATTGCTTGGGAAAAAAGGAGGAAATGAAACTACTGCAGTGGACACAAATGATGATTGTATAAATGAAGTTGTGGAACTGTTTCAAGCAATGCCCGGATTTTCGGACTGTGACAAAGATGATGCACACATGTGGCTAGAAGATGATATTGATTCTGGTTTTCAGTTTTTGAATGACGAAAAAATGTTGTCTTTTGTGCAAGAAGAAAACCAAATACATGTAGTGACCGATGATGAAGACTCCTCAGAAGTACATGATGTACTTGTAGATTATGTAGAAAAACCAAAACGTCGACCAAGTCCTGAAGAAGCCTTTATAGCACTAGAAACAACGATGGCTTGGTACGAGCAAGAAGATGACAGCTGTCCTACACAGCTTCTGCTGTTGAAGGGAATGCGGGACTTAGCAGCCAAAAGGAGACTATCCAGTTTGGTGCAAAAGAGGATTCCTCATTATTTTAAATAGTGGGCTACATCTGTGCAAGTACATATGTACGTAAGTTGCGCCTGGTTTTGAATCGTTTGTAATGTTATTTTGAAAACATTTCTCTTTCTTAAAAAAAATAATTAATACAAGTAGTACATGCACTGCAGTGTAATAAAAGATTTTGGTGATACAGTGATCTAATACAGTGTGGGTATTATTATTATAGTACAAGCAAATATGTTTTATAGTTTATTTTCCTTGTGATGGTTAATTATTTTTAGAAATATGTGTACATGTACTCGATACATTATGTAATCCAATTATCCGAACATTTGATTATCCGAACGATGCTCGGTCCCATGGGGTTCGGATAAATGGAGTTCTACTGTATTTCTGCTAACTTTATTCGCTCTTCTCTTTCAGCTTTCGCTGTTTCTCGAGCGTAATACTTATCAGTCTCAACACTGACATAATTTGCAAGGTCCACCCCACTATAACCTAGATCTCGACCGGCCTCCCCTAGTGCTGCCTTAAGCTTAACTATTTCAGCCATCTTTTGCAGTTAAAGTCCACACTGAGTAAGCTAGTGCTACCTTCCAATAGTATTTCTAACAACAAGTAAATACTAATTATTTATCAGACTGCTGTAGAATGAAATTACTACAGTTATGGAGACTTAAGGTCTGTAATTCAATGAAATACAAAATCAAGAACTAACTTAATTAAACACAACATATATAAAGGGATTCACCAATCAATGCCTGAAATTCTAGAAAAAATGTTTTCTGTCTTTCTAGAGCTCACTGTGTGAAAATACATGTGTTAAACTGGTATACTGTAATGACTGAATGAATGATACTATCCCAGAGGTATGATAAAATACATAAGTTCAAATCCCGGACTGAGACACCAGTGTCACGTAGCGTTTAATGGATAAGAGAATTATTTAGAGGAAATAATAGATCTGATGTGGAAGATTTGGCTCAAGGAATCCCTGCTGGGTTTTCCCACTTCCGAAGGGTGACGAAGAGGGTAAATTCTCCTAACTCGACAGGTCTGGAAAAGATTGTAAGGAGATATTTGGTCTCTCGCTACCGTCGTCCCCTTCTCAGTTATCTATTATTATTATTCTTTAATTTATATTATATTTTACGAGCCCCCCCTCCCTTATAAAGGAAGATAAACATAGACAATATTCAACATCTAATGGAAGGAACAAAGCATGGGGTACAGTATATACACCCAATTGGTTTATTGCAATAAAATGAATAGATGGTGAATGATAGTATTGTCGATGGAATTAGTGTCTGCGGTATGTAATGTGTGTCTCACAATTCAAGTGTGTTTCATCATGGATGACAAAACTATGCATTGATATGGTGAGTTCCCTTTTTCGTGGAACTTAGCTTTTCAGCCCCTGGCTGATAGTGAAGCGTGGTTAGTTCTCCGGTCTCCTGACGTTGCCCCAGGTAGGTCTTGAATGGTTCGGGTTTGCCTTCTCTGTGCTCGACTCCGTATTCTGCTCTGAGATTGGACTGTCGTGCAAGGCTCCACCATAGACTACTCAAAGATGGACGCTAACCCGCAATTTAGGCATGTGGCTTCAGTGCTTTTAATGCGAGAATTCGCCGATTCTGGTTTAGGTCTAGCTTTCTTGGTTACCTGGGGCGTAAGTGAAAAATGCCCGTGTTTGGCGCACTTTTAGCGGGACATTTCCGCTTGGACACGTGATCCGTAGCGTACATCATGTGATCTTAGCCTCGTTTAGACGCTCCAATCAATAATGTTAAAAGTCACGTGATGTTTTAACACTGGATGATGTTTATATTTACTTTCTTTTTGGCTGATTTAAATCTTGCTGTTAAAATTCAGGGTCCCATTGCTTCCCATTCTATAAGTGCCTTCTGTGCTTCCCTAGACAGCATTAGAGCAACCCCTTCACTGTGGTGGGTTCTTTCCTCCTCATGTCCTGAGGACAACACAATTTCTCATGTGATCAATCTCCTCCTCTCTATGCCCTTTCACCATGTCTCGCAGAGACCCAGTATATCAATCTTGTAATTTGTCATTTCCACTGCTACCCTTGCAGTTTTCCCATGTTCACATAGAGTGTGAACATTCTAGGTGCCAATCCTGGAGATTTTGTTAGACGAAAAAATGTTTTTTGGCAACCGACTCCTTTCAACTTTCTCTGGGATGCTTCATGCGCCTCCTTTCCAGAGGACCTTCTTATGTCTTGGGTGGCTGAGTTGATTTATATTTTGTATTTGACTTGTCCATGTTTGTTGAAGTTTTTGGGTAAAAAGTTTTTTTACGGGATGGTAACCAGCCCCATTCCCAACCCTCCTTAGTTGCTTTCTACAACATGCATGGTAGGGTACAGTGTTACTATTCTTTGCTCCTCTTTCGGGCCCCAGTAACACATGGGTGAAAATTTACTATTGACCATCTAAAATTTACTATTGATCATTATAAATCTACAATTGACCATCCAAAATTTACTACTGACCATCCAAAATTTACTATTGATCATCCAAAATTTACTATTGACCATCTTCTCTCACAAAGCACTGTAAGAAGTAAATAAGAGTGAAAATATGTATATTTTTTTTCTGGTGATGTAGAAAATAGTATATCATTCATTTATAACCCTCCACTCCCAAAGGAGCATAGGCCTTCAACAAACACATGCCAAGTCCTCTTGTCACGTGCCATCATCTCAAGTTCTTTCCACGTTCTCATCATTTTCACCTCTGTTTCCAGCTCTCTTCTCCATGTGCTTCTTGGTCTACCTCTGCTTCTCTTGCCCTGGGGATTCCAGAACAAGGACTGCCTTGTAATGCTATCAACAGGTTTCCTCAGTGTGTGTCCTATCCATCGCCATCATCTTCTTCTCATCTCTTGTTCCACTGGCACTTGTCTAGTTCTTGTCATCAGTTCCACGTTGGTAACCTTGTCATACCATTTTAATCCTTCTATTCTACGCAAGCACCCATTTATGAAAGTCTGTAGCTTTTTGGTCATTGTCTTTGTTGTTCTCCATGTCTCAGAGCCATACAATAGGACTGACTTCACATTTGAGTTGAAGATTCTTATTTTCGTTTTGGATCCGATTTCTCTTGATCTCCATATATTTCCCAATGCAATGAAAGCTCCTCTTGCTTTTTGTATTCTTATTTTGATATCACTGTCTGTCCCTCCAACTTTGTCTATATTGCTGCCAAGATATGTGTACGATTCTACATCTTGTATTGGTGCTTCTTCAAGTTCAACCCTGTTATCATTACCTGCATTTATTCTCATTATCTTTTGTCTTTTCCCTGTGTATTTTCAGACCCAATTGCTGTGACCTCTCATCGAGTGTTTTCAATTTGTCCTGCATCTGATTACGGTTATGGGACAGAAGAGCTAAGTCATCAGCAAAATCCAGGTCATCCAACTGCTTAGTCCACTGGATTCCATTTCTGTTGTATGTTGTCGATGTTCTCGTAACCCAGTCTATTGCTAGTAAGAAAAGAAATGGAGACAAGAGGCATCCCTGTCGCACTCCTGTTCTTATCCCAAACGGTTCTGTAAGCTGTCCTTCATGAAGAACTCTGCATGTCATGTCTTCATATGTTTTCTTTATTAAATTAATGATCTTCAAGGAAACTCCATAATGCCTCATCAATTTCCAAAGTGATTCTCTGTCTACACTGTCAAATGCCTTTTTGTAGTCCACAAATCCGATGTATAGTCTGGTGAATTCCATTCTGGACTTTGTTCAACTATTATTCTCAAAGTGGCTATCTGGTCTGTACAGGATCTGTTTTGTCGAAAACCTGCTTGTTCATCTCTCAGTTTCTTGTCTATGGACTCTTTTAATCTTTCAAGGATAATCCTGTTTAATATTTTTTCTGGCACTGAAAGTAACATTATTCCTCTATAATTTGTGCACTCTTGTAAATTTCCCTTCTTAGGCAACTTAACCAGATATCCTTCCTTCCATTCTGCTGGTATCTCTTCCTTTTCCCAGACTTTACCAAGTAATTTATATAACATTTCTGTAGCCGTGTCGATATCTGCTTTGATGGCCTCTGCTGGAATGCCATCAGGTCCAGACGCTTTTCCATCTCTTAGAAGCTTTATGGCTTTCTTTCTTTATTCTTTCGTTGGTCTTTCACCGTTAATTTGTAGCTCTTCTTCTGCTGGCTGGATGTTTGGGGGGTTTTATGGAGCTGGTCTATTGAGAAGGTCCTCAAAATATTCTGTCCATCTCTTCATTTGCTCTTGTATATTGCTGAGCAGTTTTCCATTCTTGTCTTTTATGAAGCAACTTGTTTGCTTGTATTTCCCCGTTAGCTTCTTTGTGCTGTTATACAGTTCTCTCATATTCCCTTTGGCTGCAGCATCTTCTGCCTCTCTTGCCAACTCCTCAATATACTTCCTCTTGTCTCTTTTGATACTTCTTTTTACTTCTTTGTTTGCTTCTGTGTACACTTCTTGAGCCTTGGCTTTGGAATTTCTGGTTTTGTTTGTGTTTAAATCTGCTTTCTTGTTTTTCCTGTCTTTTATCTTATTGATGGTTTCTGTTGTTATCCATGCTTTTTGTTGTCATTCCCTTTTCCCCAGTATTTCTTCACACGTTGTTGCTGAGTTATTTGCCGGTTGAAGATCATGCACTGAGTATGATTACTTTAGTGATCTCTTGTTAATCGTGCTTTGTTTAGTATTACGCGAATTAGGGTGAAGGTGTTCATACAACTCAGTAGCATGGTATGAAGAAGTAGTTCATGTAACTTGAACTCAGCAACATTAATGAAGTAATTAATTCCTTCAGATTGAGTCCGTAATATTTAATCACATGTACACACAGGATGATCATTTCAAATAGGAACAGAACATAAGTCCTTATAAGTCATGCATAAATTAATCAATAACGTAGACTGCTGGTTTACGTGTCAATGTCCGTTTAAGGATACAATGCAGTATTGTCGTCAGAACATCACAGCTATATGCACGCGCAGCTAGACATGGCTACCTGCCGACAGTGAGACTGCGAGTCTGAATATTTCATACGAATTTGACGATTATTCTTCTCCTTCTGAGAATTCTAGTTAAATACTAACCTCCATAAATTTCCCTCTCATATAGAGTTCTAGGACTGACCCTGGTCCATCAAAAAATGCATATATAAATGGCTATATCATGCCATTGAATTGGAAGGTTAGAAAAACGCAGCTATTCAGCTTGGCGGTCAAGTAACAAAGGGTAGCGTTTCTTAGTTACCGACTGTGACCCAAACAACGCTATACACGTCATAATCGATCGTGTATGGAGCGTTCAATAATTGAAACATCTATCGCAATATATTAAATGCCTTAACCTTTACAATTGCACGTCTGATAACCTTTAGCAGACGGCGTTAATATCATATACCGTAACACACGTCTCATTCCATACCGTTTTGATTTGCTGCCAATAGTCTTCTGTATTCTCTGCATCTTCCAGCTGTTGGAGCACTTGGAATTTGTTGGATATTGTGACCGTAAATTTGTCTCTTGTTTCTTGATTTCTTAGATGTCCTACATTAAATTGTTGTCCATAATTTTGCATTGTTGCATATCTCTTGAGTTTCATTTTTACTTTGGCTATCAGAAGGGGGTGATCTGATGCCACATCTGCTCCTCTATATACCTTTACATCCTGCAATGATGATCTAAACTTCTTGTTTATGCACATATGATCAATCTGATTTTCTGTTCTATGGTCTGGTGATATCCATGTTGCCTTGTGTATTCTCTTATGTGGAAACATGCTTCCTCGTATAGCCAGTTGATTTGAAGCACAGAAGTTTGAGAATAGTTCCCCACTTTCATTCATTATTCCTAGCCCCTGTTTTCCCATGACTTCTTCAAAGCCGGTGTTGACTGTACCTATCTTTGCATTCATGTCACCCATCAAAATTGTGATGTCTCTTCTTTTTACTTTTTCCATAATTTCCTGTAGTCTAGTATAAAATGCTTCTTTCACAGACTCTTCTTTGTCATTAGTTGGTGCATAACATTGGATGACATTTACATTTATTTTCTTTTTAGCTGCTTTAAAAGAAGCTGTTATTATTCTGGAGCCAACGGCTTCCCATTCAATGAGTGCTTTCTGTGCTTCTTTAGATAACATAAGAGCTACCCCTTCACTGTGGTGTGAACTTTCGTCTTCATGTCCTGAGGACAGCACCAATTCACCTGTGATAAGTTTCTTCCTGTCCACCCCCTTCCACTTTGTTTCACACAGTCCCAGAACCTTGATTTTATATTCCCTCATCTCTGCTGCTACTTGTGCCACTTTCCCTTGTTCGTTTAATGTCCGAACATTCCAGGTGCCAAATCTGGAAGTTCTCCTAGAAGAAAGAAGGTTAGTCAGCAACACAGACTCCTTTCGGCTTTCTCTGTGTTGCATCATACGCCTCCCTGCGAGAGGACCTTCCCCTGTCTTGGATGGCTGTGTTTTATTTTCTTTAATTGACTTGTCCATGTTTGTTGAAGTTTTTTGTGGTTTAAATTTTTTACGGGATGGGGTAACCAGCCCCATGCCCAACCCTCCTTAGTCGCTTTCTACGACATGCTTGGAAGGGAACAATGTTACTATTCTTTGCTCCCCTTTCGGGCCCCGGTAACACATGGGTGAAAATAGTATATGGAAGAAAGGAAAAAAAATGTCTTTTGCTGATTTAAGGGGCTCAATCTTGAGCTAGCTGTCGTGAAAGAAGTGCTAGTTCTGCTTGCAAATTGTCTAACATGAATGGGTTGCTGGCCCCATGTGACCTCTTACAAACATGCCTGATGTGAGCATTAGTCCTATTCTTTCTGCTTATTTAGGCAAAATTATGATGACCTGTGGATATCTGTCACAAATGGCAGTAGAACATTACATAACAGATTGTGCGACTATATAAGGATCTACTAATAGATATACAAACATGTGGGATTTGATGGTGTGGCCAAGTTCAAATGGGTTGTCCAATACATTTAAAATAATAGCCCCCAGGAACAATAGCAAGGGGTAGACCCAAAATACACTGGACAGATAATGTTCATAAATGGACAGGAAAGACTTTTGCAGAGTACATTGGCACAAAATTGACAAATGGGGAAAAGTAATAAAGCATTTGACAGAGGATTGTGCCCAAGTGACCATCTAGGTTACTGGACAAAGAAAGGAAGGAAGGTTGGACCTATGTAGCTATCGATTCTCATAAAAACAAGATCACTGTTGTAAAGTGTCATATGACTACTGATAGAAGAGGTAAATTCTGACCAGCTCCATTGTTAATGGTTAATTAATGTTCTTTTAACTAGGACATGATAGCTGTTTTCCATATTTGCACTCTGGTAAAGTTAAGTTGTGAAACATGTCTTAGCATTTCTCAAGTGTGTCTGTTGTACTGTCATTGTCAAGGTCTTCTCATTCTCTGTTTTTTGTACAGTAACACAATTTAAAAGCACCCCAAGAATGGAGGGAAGCATTGACCTGAATCTAAAGCTGGAAAAACCAGAGATATATTTCATAGAAGATCAGATGAACCCTCACACTGACAGTCTCATAGTTGATGTACGTACATTATGTTATAGACGAGTAAATGCTTGCATGTCGAGAGAGTGGGGATGAGTGCTTGCTTAGATAGGGCTGTAATATAATCTCTTAAGAGGGGGAGTGGCAGTGCATTTTAAGTCAAAGTAAATTAATTCCTACCATGGTACATATGAACATTGAGAAGGAGTCCCACTTTATGAAAACGAATTTTCTTATAGACCACCATGTGGCACTAGTAGGTACATTACAAACTACAACAGTGCAGTCATCAATGTGATCATGTAAATATGTAACTGACCTTTAAGTAAAAAACCAGCAGCCTTGTCTGACGAAGACATGTCATTCACTGATTGCTCACTCATACCAGTGACCCTCCATAAACGAGAGACACTTGTGCTTACAGGTAATGTGCTCTAGCTTCCACATTTGTCAGTGTCCACCTCGGAACATTCCTGAGCATTAGCCACATTACCGATAATGAGGTCCACCTGTCTCTAACAATGGTGCTACAGTCATTCACTAAGAGTGCTCTGTGGCACATAAACACCACTGAAAATAATCATCGGTGTTCATGTACCCCAGAGCAGCTCCTAATACCTATTAATAATAAGTTGTGCAGACGTATGAACCTGACTGGTTGTTTGCAGAAATAAGAAAAACTTCTTTAGCGATTATGTGTAAACAGTGTGAACTTTCTCGATGAGAGGTCACAGCAATTGGGTCTGAAAATACACAGGGAAAAGACAAAAATAATGAGAATAAATGCAGGTAATGATAATAGGGTTGAACTTGAAGAAACACCAATACAAGATGTAGAATCATATACGTATCTTGGCAGTAATATAGACAAAGTTGGAGGGACAGACAGCGATATCAAAATAAGAATACAAAAGGCAAGAGGAGCTTTCATTGCATTGGGAAATATATGGAGATCAAGAGAAATAGGATCCAACACGAAAATAAGAATCTTCAACTCAAATGTGAAGTCAGTCCTATTGTATGGCTCTGAGACATGGAGAACAACAAAGACAACAACCAAAAAGCTACAGACTTTCATAAATGGGTGCTTGCGTAGAATAGAGGGATTAAAATGGTATGACAAGGTTACCAACGTAGAACTGATGACAAGAACTAGACAAGTGCCAGTGGAACAAGAGATGAGAAGAAGACGATGGCGATGGATAGGACACACACTGAGGAAACCTGTTGATAGCATTACAAGGCAGTCCTTGTTCTGGAACCCGCAGGGCAAGAGAGGCAGAGGAAGACCAAGAAGTACATGGAGAAGAGAGTTGGAAACAGAGGTGAAAATGATGAGGAGAACATGGAAAGAACTTGAGATGATGGCACGTGACAGGAGGACTTGGCATGTGTTTGTTGAAGGCCTATGCTCCTTTGGGAGTGGAGGGTTATGAAATATGAATGAAAAGTGTGAACTTTCTTTTAATATTTTGAAATGGTCCCACCTTCCCCCAGTTTCAGCAAGAGTTCCCTATGCAGAAAATGTTTTCTTAATCAGAGGGTGTTTCTGTCCACGGTAATGGCACTGCCTCATAAAGTGAAAATAATCCTTGTTAGTGTCACTGTGACAGATGTTTGCTTACAGAATGACAAATGTCTTTCTTTGGAGGCTTTTGTCTGAGTATTTACTTCTGTCCCATTTCAGTCATCTAACGAGTGCTGTTTATCTCACTAATGTCATTGATGGTTTGCAAATGTAAATAGCTTCCTTAAAATCAAAGTCTGATTCTATAATCATGCAGCCTTTCTCTTTAAAGTAGCACAAGTCAGCCTTAGTTCTCAGCTCAGTCAGAAAAAGAATAAAAGGGTTCTTGAGGTTTGTTCCAGAATCAGACATGCCACATCCTGGAGATGAAAACCCTGTTTTAAAAAAAAATAAGAAAAACCTGTACAAAAATCCAGAAACCTGTACAAAAATAAAAAAAACCTGTAGCCTACAAAATATATTTGAAAAAGAACCATTCAAAGGAGAAAGATCATTCAAAGAAAAATTCGTGAAAGAAGAATTTTACAATTGATGGCGTTCAGCCAGAAAATTCGTTGAATTTTCCTTAAGCAGGTTGTGTGGAAATAGGATAATTTGGACAATTCCTTTTCTGTTACTCTCTATCATTCTGCACTGTGGCATATGCCTTTTGCACGCCACATGTGAGTGGTAATGGAAAAGACTGTAGTGCTCACAAGTGTGGCACCCTTTTTATAGTTACTATGCGTAGTCCGCATATGACATCGATTTGTTTGACCTAGCGACATGAGCATTGTTTACATGTCCTTTTGAGGGACCAGCGGTGTTTAAAGGTGTTCCTTCTTGGAAACAATACAGAAGTGTATATGCCTTGTCAGGCAATCACAAGTGTACAGATTACTAAGGTGTCATTGGAAATAATATATTTTATGCCAATACTGAATGATCAATGCATCGTTGGATATGTGATTAAAATGTCTCGTACGTGTTAAAGAGGACTTCAGATCTATTTTATGATGTTGGCCCATTTTGATGCTTCTTTCTACGTTGATCAGTTATTAGCCTCCCATGGCCCGGCACCATAGACTGCAAGCCATACTCACTGACACTCTCACACATTATTTGACCCTGCCACATGCACCATTCAGAAGTACAGACATTACGCAGCTTTAATATATTTTTAATTAAGTGTTTGTACTATACTGAGAGGATTTCCAGATGATGTTTTAGGGTGGTGAAGTCTGTTCTGGCTTTATTCATTCGGCTACTGTTCCGCCATTTGGTGTTACAATGCTTCCTAAGTATTTTCCAGCTCTTATTCCTTTATTTTTATGGTTGCAGGATTTCTTACATATAGTGTCATGACTTCTGTATTTTTGAGATCAAAACCTGCTTGTTCATCTCTCACTTATCTGTCTATGGACTCTTCAATCTCTCAAGGAGATTCATATTTTTACTGGCACTGACTGACAGTAACATTATTCCTGTGTAATTTGTCCACTCTTGTAAATTTCCCTTTTTGGTAGCTTGATCACAAATGCTTCCTTTCCACGCTGCTGGTATTTGTTCTCTCTTCCAGCATTACAAAGAATTTTATGATATCTCTGTTGATGTGTCAGTATCTGCTTTGATATCCTCTGATGGAATGCATCTAGGCCAGTAGCTTTTGCATCTATTAGAAATGTTATGGCTTTCTTCAGCTGAGTGTTACCAGGGCTTCAAAGGGGAGCAAAGAATAGTAACACTGCAACTCACTGCATGTCTTAAAAAACTACTAAGGAAGATTGGGGATGGGACAAGCTAACCAACCCTGTAGAAACTTTAAGCCACAAAAACTTTAACAAACAATATGGATAAGTCAACTAAAGAAAATAAAACTTGGCCATCCAAGACAGAAGGTCCTCTGGTTACCCAGAGAAAGCTGAAATGGGTCTTCATTGCTGACCCATCTTTTTTCTTCTTGAAAAATCTCAAAATTTGGCTCCTTGAATGTTCATACATTGAGTGAATAGGGAACAAATTACACAGATGGTAGCAGAAATATGACAACAAGGTAGATATCCTGGGACTATGCAAAGCAAGGTGGAGGGGAGTAAAACAAAGAGGAAACTAAACACTAGAGAAATGGTGGTGTCCTCAGGACATGAAGAAGAAGGCTCACATTATAGTCCTCATTACACACAACCTGCCTAAGGAAAATTCTTCAAATTTTCTGGCAGAACACCATCACCAACCAAGAACTGCAAAATCACAGCCACCAAGAAGACATGCAGACCATCATAGTGGATAGATGCTGGAATTGGGTTGGCCACATCCTCAGAAGAGACCCTGACACCATCACCAGAACTGCCATGGTATGGACTCCAGAAGAAAAGCAAAAGCAAAGATGGCCAAAAGCCACCTGGCAAAAAACTGTGGAGGGAGAGATGCTAAGCATGAACCAGAGCCGAGGCACCACATGCAAGATGGCTATCGACCAAGCAAAGTGGAGACAGTTTGTTGCTGCCATACAAGACGCCACCAGGCATGATGGTCACTGATTGCTTTGTCAGTCAGTGGCCAAGGACCAAAGGTGAAGAATATTAAAGAAACACATGCCTCCAAATTCATGTCCATTATCCAAAATCTTCATTTTATCAAAGTGATTGAGGAAAGCATGAATTCACAGAGCCATGTGGAGTCAAACATGGAAAATAATTTGGAAATGGCCAGTTTTAAGGTAGGTAGTTTCTTATCTTCAAAAGATATCCCCACATCTTGGGAACCTGCAGGATTTGCAGTATGATCAGTTCAGCTTTGAATCCATGCTTTTCCAAGCACACAAAGGAATTAGGTCTTGTATTGAATTCACAATATTGAGGTGAAATGGATCTCTCAAGGATTGTAATGCCTGGTTGAACTGAATAAATCAGAAAAGTATAACTCAAATTTCTGAATAAAACTCTTCAACCTGTTCACGTAGACAGTTTCTGAAGACAACTATTGAACTCTTCATTTGAGTCAATAAAACAGTTCAATTTTGGCAAGTGCATGAAATCTTCTTTTTTGCACTTGAGCAACGTGAAGATTCAGTTTCAGCCTATAACTCTTCATTTGTGTCAAGATAATGATTCTTCTTCTTTGTACACTCTCATACGTCAACTTGAATATGTTCAAAGAAAGCAGTGGTCAGCTTAAGGCTATTTCTATCTCCATAGAGTTTTTCCAGGAATGGTACTGGTGATGGCCACATGTGCTTTCTCTATTCTTCATATATTGGGTATCTTTGAAGCAGATGTTCAGCAGTCATGTTATCGGTGCCACAGTCACACTCTTTGGTAGTTCCTTTTTTTAGCTTGTTGAATAGGTGGTATCCCAGTCTGTTGTGGCCCGTGCGGTGTCTGAAGATTATCACTTATTCTATTCTGCTGAGCTGGTAATATGCATCATTTTTTGTGTGGTATGGATGTTCTGCTTCCCATTAGTACCTGTATCTGCTTCTGATAAAACTCTTTGCCACTTCAAAGTTATACTTGTATCAGGCTGAGGTAGCTTTCCACCTTCCTTTACCAGTGTCAGCTTCTTCAATGCCGGAGATGTTGCAAAGAGATGATTGCAATTTTGACTAGATAATGATTCAATCTTGACAAGCACATGACATCTTTTGCAGTGGAACCATAAAAAGATTCAGTTTCAACCTGAACTCTTGAATGTATTGTTCTTAATCAGTGATTAGTTTTCCTTTTCACTGAAGCTTTGTATTGAGTTCATTCAAATGTTGAATCATATCAATATGGAAGAACCCCTCCGATTTTAAATATCAGTATACATATTTTCAGAGTTAAAACACAAATTTCAATATTTTTTCATGAAATTTGTATTTAGTATCATGCCAGGACTAGTAATCCCATTCACCACATTTGTTGCCAATTTGCCATGTTGTCACAGACACACTACACAGACAATATATATATATATATATATGTACATATATGTACAGGAATAGTAAAGTAAGTGACTGATCCAGACTAAAGTTTAAATAGTTTTATTTACACCACAATTAAAATAACATACATAAATAAATAAAGTGTGTGTTCGCACACCTGGAAAAAAAAGAACAAGAACAATTAAATTGATTTGTCGTCAATCCCAACCCTTCACCCACAAGTTTCAACCTGTATGGGAAAAAGAATTAACGATTAAACAAACCCACAATGAACTTGGTGGGGTCTCGGATTTCGAGCCTCCACTCCAAACTAGCTATTCTAAATTATAATTTGAACACCACTGTTCAGCTGTAGACCCTATGAAATGTCTACACAACCTCTGCAAGATTTCTGTTCTAAACAGCCTATACTGCAACTCCCGAACACTGCTCCACAATTAACTTCCTCACTAAAACTTCAGAAGCTGTCCTCTGCTATGATTTGATAACTCTTTAACACTTCTGTCTCTCCACTGTAAAGCCTTCCGAAGGAATTGTAACCCTATTTCCCTCTACTAATTTTTGCTGTTGATGACTTGGGCTTTAGACTCAGTGACTCTCTGACGCGACTGTCATCTTCTGAGGATCTGATAAGTGGCTGGTTAGGAAAAGTAGGTTTTCCCAATCTCTTTCCCGTTGTACTGATAACGGGTCTGGTTCGCTACCACCATATGTGATAGCCAACTGCGGAAATTAGATTTCAAGGCTTTATTATGGCCTTCAGATAAGCACTTAGCAACGTGCCAATAACGATGTGCTTTGAGTGAGCTTACAGCTCCTGATTGTTGAGAACCAGTTCCAGCTGAAGATTTTTCTCTTCACTGCAATGGAACTTTTCAGTTCTTTCACCTCTGGCGATATCTCGAGCGCCATGCTTCTGAGATGACAGATTTGCCGTTGGTACTTGTAATGGCGTGGTTCAACCCTCCCTTTGAGCCGTGAACCGCTGTAGACAAAAATACAACATATGTACCACACATCTAAAATTACACATCTACTCATTTTTTATTATGATTGTATACTGTAAATGAATGCTGTTATGTTAACTTTATAATGTTGCATGCCTTTAAATTAATGCTTAAAGTAATACGTGGGAATAAAAGGATATAGTATGCAAGATTAATGAGAGTGAAAGGGCAGAATGTTAGATGGGCCTGCGCGCCCAATTCTCAACCCTTCGAAAATAAAGTTTGTTCGTTCATTCGTTCATTCATCTTTAACACCTAACTCCCATGAATACATCCCTTAAATCAATACAGCTCCCTCTCTATTGTCGCGCTAGCGATCTGTAAATATTTTCCAAACTACAGGTCACTCTACCATTCACTCCCCTCTTCTTAACAATGTCTGTTATGTAAACGCAGACACCCAACACAGGCTGACCCCGATCTCTGGTCCGTCAGCCATCACAACATTACATATACTGAATACATACACTGAGGGATCTCCTGTACAAAAATACTAAGGTCTACTTTTACACTAACCCTTGATGATTCGTTGATTAACCCAAAATAAAATTAGAACTACTCTAGGAATAACTAAATTCCAGTTCTGAAAAATTAATTACATGCCTCCTGATTACACAACACTTTAAGGCACAAATACAATAACGTACACTTGAGTAAATGCCCAATAAAATAATCATACACACAATACGCTATCGTAGTTTACACTGCACCTATTATAATCAAGCGAGGTTATCTATATATATATATATATATATATATATATATATATATATATATATATATATATATATATATATATATATATATATATATCCCCTCTGCTTCGCCACCTCGGTAAAATTAATTACCCCACTATTCATATAGAGATATATATCTCTCTCTAGGAAAAATGAAATCCCGTCTCAGAAAATAAAATACACCCCTCGCTATCTCTTCTCATCCCACTACATTAACAAAATAGCCCGCTAGCAAAATACACAACTAAGTTTGAGTATCTACACTTGTAAATTCTCAGAATTAAATTCTCAATGAAATAAAATACATACATGCGCTCCCGTATATATATATATATATATATATATATATATATATATATATATATATATATATATATATATATATATATATATATATATATATATATATATATATATATATATATATATATATATATATATATATATATATATATGTAACTTACAGAATTAAATTCTCAATGAAATAAAATACGTACATGCGCTCCCATATATATTTTTGTAACTTACAGAATTAAATTGCGTTTGTCACAACTACCTTCTACATATTACTGAGCGCCGGTTTACCTTAGTGCTTAACCTTACACCATGAACATCTCAAAAGCCTTGCCACACAATTAATAGCTCAAAAAGCCTGTACCCAAAATCAGAGATACAGCTACTATTCACAGAAACTATATAGGCGCACTATGAGTATATTCTAGATAGCAATTGATGGTGCTGTAATTTTATTTTAAAAGTTTCTTAACTAAACGGCTAATATTCTATTGAGAAACTAAGTCTAAGTCCTACACTAAATTAACTATGAACATACCAATATTCGAATTTCCCACTTTTAAGAGCAAACGAATTTGCCTAAGTTACACGGCTGGAATCTGGAGACCAAGAGAGGCCTTCTAAAGAATTTCTCTGATATTTATTCTTTTGAATAACCACCAAAACCCCACGCCACGCTTTACTCTTAAACCAATAAAAATTCGGCAAAATCTAAAAATATCCCGTGCTCATGCTCTATAATTAGATTTTACACAACTCGTGCGTCAATGGTCACTCAGATCGCGCGCATCTTCCTTTACATCATATTAAATTACTTTACCTGTTGGCGTGAGCAGAATAACCGTTGATTCGCTGCAGCGCCCGGTTTGAATGTACATGGGTAGAGGTCAATGCTCCCATCCCCCGTTTAACAAAGAATGACCGCAGTTATTTTAACAAAGCAAATGAAATTCCGTGATCGCGATTAATCTAGCGAAAAGAACTGGTGCAAATCTAACATAACCTCCCCGGTAATCCCTTTGGAAAAAAAGGCAATTAAATCCCTACAAAAAGAGACTAAACTTCCCTACTATTCATAGAGAAGAAACATGGGTCGGATAAGATAGAACTCCACCGTAATCCCCTCCTGAAAAAGAACGTTTATACTACAACGAGAAGAAACATGGGCCTGTTGAAAAAATAAATTACAGTACAGTATCATACATGTATGTGGATTGATTTCCCAACCTTGGTTTAGAGTGCTGTTTGCTCTTTTTGACCTACAACAATGAACATTTTAGTGATTTCATTATTTTTTTTTAAATCTATGAATTTTTCAGCTGGAGCTGGCACTCCACTTGATGATGTCTGCAGATGTGCTAAATGTAAATGGAGGAATCAATAGATTGAGTTTAATTTCCTGTGTCTTTGACAAGGAAGGCACCAAACAGAGTGTAAGTGCTATGGTTTATGTTAGTATTTTTTGTAATGGTCATAGATGTGGTGAGAATGTTCTTGGTACTCACAATAGTAAGTATGGAGTATGGCAATTTATTAAGTTATTTTTATAATGGTGATGGCAGTATTGCTGCAGCTGTGAGTGTTGAAGTGATTTTTGTATAGGTGGTGATGATGATAACTGTCGCATAATGATGATGATGATGATGGTTGTGTGTATGAGTGGCAATTGATAAAGAAAGGAGAGGTTGCTTGTGTGTGTAATATGAATACATTAAAGTACGAACCACACATTGTAATATAATGCGAATCTTGACATGTACGACATCCTGTAAATAAACATGGCTACAAACTGAACATGCTTTTACTGAGTGCCTTCTGAAACATGTGTGTGCTTGTGTAGATGACGAGGTAATGCTTATATACATACATCATAACATTACATGGTGGCAGCGGTCGATACCGGACTGACGCAAAACAGCTACACGATAACACGTGAGTACAGTTTGTTCGGCTAATTTTCCTCATCGAGGTCAACAATGGCAGCTAAACATTACCGCAGCGCACCGCAAATGAGATTTGCCGGTCAAGATGATAAGAGTGAAGCTTTCTTGTTATGGCGTCAACGCATAGATCTATATTCCAAGACCACTGGTCTGGAAGGACAAACCCTAACTCCATATATCCTAGAAGCATTGGACGATGAAGGTTTGAAAATTTACAACAGTTTTGCTACCGCCATGCCTGTGGAGTCGGCGACAGACCCCGCAGCCATATTGGACGAATTTGAAAAATGTCTAATAATAAAGCACACGAACTTTCGAGCGGCAAGATTAGAACTTCACCACCTGCGACAGAAACCTGGTGAAAGTCTAGATGATTTTTTCACTCGCATCAAGGAGAAAACAAGTGTATGCAAATTTAACAAAGAAGAAGAAAAAGAGCGAATTATCGAACAGATCCTTCTCAGCACACCAATACCAGAGTTCCAGAAATGGATAATGAGCCAGAGTGATACACTAACTTTACAACAACTTCTGGATGAAGGCAGGAAACACGAGGCACAAGCACTAAACATTAAACAAATTCAGCAAGGTACAGTAACAGCCCAGGTGGATGCAGTAAAAAGCTATAAACCCAAACAAAACAAAGCAACCGATTCCGAATACCAGGAATTAAAAGGCACAAAGAAAGATGTTTACTGGCCACAGATAAACAAGGACATAGAAACACTATGTAAAAACTGTTCAATTTGCCAAGAACATGCAAATAGGCAGTGCAGAGAACCTCTCATACCATCAGACATACCATTGAGCCCTTGGAGCATTATAGGAACTGATATTTTCTCAATCGACAATAATGACTATCTTATTATTGCTGATTACTACAGCAAATTTCCCATCATTGAGAAACTTCCACAACCCTCACCATCAGCTGTTATTGCAGACATTACAAAGAAGTATTGCAGCATGTTTGGCATCCCAGATGAAATTAGATCAGACAACGGTCCACATTTCTCAGGTCAAGCATACAGAAACTTCACTAAGGACTGGAAGATCAAACACACAACATCATCACCTAGATACCCTAAATCTAATGGTTTCATTGAGAGACAGATACAAACTATCAAGTCAATCATGAAGAAAACAAGAACAGAGGATGTACACCTAGCACTCTTGAGATGGAGAACAACACCGGTAGACAGTAAGATCGACAGTCCCGCAGAACTTATGTTTGATAGAAGAATTAAAGACCTCCTACCATCTAAGGTCCACTTCCGTCCACAACATAGAGACAGCACATATGATCAACTTCAGCATCGTCAGCAAGTTCAGAAATCCAACTATGACAAATGTGCTAAAGACTTACCACCATTATATCCTGGTCAGCATGTGACTACCTACAACCACAACAATGACACATGGTCAAAAGCAACAATCATTTCCAGAAACCCTGAACCCAGGAGCTATACTTTAAGACCAGACAGCAGCAGCAACCTCCTGAGGCGAAACAGAGTGGACATAAGAGAAATCCCACAGAATACAACAGAACAGAGAATTCCCATGCTTTCAACAGACAATGCAGTAACTCCAGACCTTGGTGCCCCACAAAACCAACAAGCGCCAAGGCCGAAATCACAACCAACTCAAGCTAAACCAGGGACTTCCGCAGAACCACCAGCACTTTACACCACTCGTTCTGGCCGTACAGTGACACCTCCCAGCCGATACAGACAGTGACATATATACTCACACTGAGCATTACACATACTTACCCTTTATCACATGAAACATTTCGTTGGAAATGTTTGCACACATTTTTTTTTCAAAAAAGGGGGGATGTAATATGAATACATTAAAGTACGAACCACACATTGTAATATAATGCGAATCTTGACATGTACGACATCCTGTAAATAATCATCATCATCAGTTGCCATCTCCACAACGGAGGTTGGCTGTAATGGATCTCCAACGTCTTCTGTCTCTTGTCTTGGTGGTACACTCTGATAGACTCTTTCCCGTCCATCTCTTGATGTTATCTTCCCACTTATAGCGCTGTCTTCCCCTTGCACGTTTACCTTCAACTCTCCCTTCTGTTATGGTCTTCTGCAAGGTGTTATGCCTTTTTATGTGGCCAAAGTATTTTAGCTGCCGAACTTTGACCTCTCTCATTAGTTCTCTTTTCATACCTAGATTTTCTAGGACCTCCTTATTTGTTTTCATCTCTTTCCATGAGACATCTCTTTCTCTTTCCTGTAAATAAACATGGCTACAAACTGAACATGCTTTTACTGAGTGCCTTCTGAAACATGTGTGTGCTTGTGTAGATGACGAGGTAATGCTTATATACATACATCATAACATTACAGTGTGAACAGTATATTTGTAGACCTGTGTATGTGTGTTAAGTGTGAATCAATACTGGTCAGTCCGGTTTTGCAAGAAGGACATGAATAGATCATGAGCTTGTCTCGTGCGGGGTTTGTGTCAAAAAACATGGGAGAATAGTTCGGTGTGCAGAGTGTTTGTTTTTTGGATTGAAAAGGTGAACTAAAAGGTTGTTGCGTGCTGAGAGCTGTATGGCTGGATTATATTGTATTGTATTGGAATATTCTGATGTGAAGAAAGGAATGAGGGTTATGCATTATTACATTTTGGTGACAGGATGTTTATCTGTAATTTTCGGATGATATGGATGTTCATGACATTATTCATTATATTCTGTTGTGGGACTAAATTCCTGTGTTGGTTGCTCATTCAAGAATAAATGTGTGATTTATAAGGACCTTTTCATACTGTTAGACATTCAGACATGCCATCACACAGGTTGTGCCTCTCCCAGTACATACTACGTGCACCATCAACACACATTAATACTACATGGTGTCAGAGGAGAAGAGACAGATTGTGTCAGTAACAGTGAGAAGATGTAGAATTTGTGATGAATTTGCATTAGAAATTGCAGGAATCGGTGGAATTTTAACTCGAACAGTTTGCCTGCCTTGATTTGTGCACAACTTTCTGCTATGCTGTCCTACTATCTCAATCTTGTTGACAGGTTTAAATCTACCTATCACACTGCCTAAAACCCCTATTTTTGTATATGTCTGCTTGTGTACACATTTTACTTAACCATGCATGCATTTTTTTTTTTTTTGCAGTACTTCAAGTTTTTTAAGTGGAAGCAAGATAAAACTCGTAAAATATCATCCATGGAGAAAGAATTGCTGGAAATCTGTTACAGCTATTATGAACACAAGTGGGAAGTGTTGCCTACTTTAAACTACGTATGTCATTTTTTTTTAAAAAGTATTCTTAGAAGCGAATGGATGGTTGTTTTTTTTTTAAGTTTGACAAAAGTTCCACATTTTTTAAAGAATTTGATCTTAAATCTCTTTGGCTGTAATGTTATTTGCACATTTAATTTTGATTTTGTATATATACATATTTTAAAAAAATGTTTCTTTTACATATTTTTTAAAATCAGTTGTTGCTAGTCCTGTTATTATTTATACATTGTGGAATAATGTCAGATATGGAATAGTCATTGTAGAAAGTCAGACCATTTATGAAAGTCTAACGTTTCGCTTGTTTTTTTTTTTCTGTTGTCTGTGATGAGTTACTGTATTTTTTATTTTCAACTCGCCCCATTCTTCTTTTTCATGTAATTATTTGGGTTCTTTAATTTTTATTAGGCATTCGAGTTCACTAGTATTAGTTCTGGGTTATATTTTTTGGTCGCTAGGATAAATCCGACCAACTGCACCTACCCTGTTTAATTATAGGGATGGGGGGGGGGAGAGCTCGACCCAGATTAACGTGGAACCAATAAACTTATTCCGGTAGCTAGAAGGTCAGATTGTTTCTTAATATTACGTATTATTTCTGCGCGTGAGCAAAATAAATTTGCGATTTGCTTGGTAAACACTGAGTCATAGGTTAGCTTATGATATGATTGGCCGGGTCAGATTTAATTTATGTGCAGACATGATAGTAGGTCAAAGGTAGGTTAGAAGCGGTTCCAGATAGATATACGCGAACGCGATGACTCACCGCGTCTGTTATTGCATCAGAATAATTCATAATATAAATAGGAGTGACTAAAATTTTTAGCGCTCACTAGTCCCAAGAATTCTGCCGTGAAAAAGCGTCATTATATTGTCTGCTCAGTTCGAGAAATTCGGTATTAATTGGGTATGTTCATAACTTAATTAGCGGTGTAGAAAGGTTTTTTTTATAAGAGCTTAGCATGTTAGAGTAAGCTTTCTTCTGGGATTTAATTTTTATTAGTCAGGAGTGCCATCAATTGCTGATTTATACAAAACTATAGAGCGTAGTGTAAGTTGTGTCTAAAACTTTTCTATGACTAAGTTAGCAGTATCTATGATTTGTGTAGCGGCTTTTGAGATACTTTAACTGGGTAAGGACTAAGCTTGGTGTAATGTAATTATGAGGTCTGTGTAACCACAATTTGATTATTGATAATTTGTAGTGTATATACTTGGGTATGTGTTGCTGTCATTTTCGACGGAGTCATCTGTCAAGTTATTTGCTTATGTTTGTATCATAAGTATAATTGTGTCTTTACCTGCGATGTCAGGTTGATTAGGGGTTGTCTTCCCTTGTTTATTCATTCATTGTGTTTGACCTTTAGGGTCAGAGGTTGACAGTTCGGCGTGGGCCTATGGGAAGGTTTTTTAAGCGGGAGTGAGATATACTTCCGGGAAGCCGGGAGGTCCTGTTTTTCTGAAGGGACCAAGAGTCCATTGTTTTTCGGGGAGAATCTTCGAAGTAACTGCTATGGCAGTTTTCCCCAGTGAATCTCTGTGCGTCGGGATGACGACAGAATTCCTTGTGTAGTTCTGAGGATTCATTTACCAGGTAATACCGACCTTTATGCATTATTACGCTTTTCGGTGGCAGAACATGTAAAGGATTACCTAGGGTGAACAGCAGTTCACGGATCCGCCATTTCAGAACTTATATATTTGTGCTCGAGGTAGCCATCCAAGACTGTTAGTCTTATATTGTCCAGAAATCCAGTGACGAAGATATATTGTGGGAGCCGCAGATTGGCGGAACTTCTATCTACAATAAGTATTACTGCAGGGTTGATGATAACCTATTTAACAGAAGTACACGGCCGACGTTAGGACGAGGCCTGTGCTTCCGGCTATTATACTACAGCCTGATATGTGCAATTGGCAGGGAGTGCCAAGTTGCACCTGTGTGTCAAGGTAACTAAGGCACTGACGCGTTTAGTCAGAGACGCCAAGGGCGACGCTACGAACTGTCATTATTGAAGAACTTTGCTATTGACCATGCACGTCTATTCTGATGTTTACCTTTTTGAATGCCAAATGTATACCTATCGATGTCAGGTCAGCATGACCTTGTTACACTGACTGTTCCTGTTGATATTATGTGTGTTCCCGTCAATAAATGTCTTGAAACATGCCTGCAGTGTCAAAGCATCCTTGATTACTGCATGTGAGAGTATGGGTTGCAGGATCTACATCTATACGAGCCTAAACACATTCGCGTCTTCATTCGCACCCACACTCAACTCATCATACGCTCGCACTACACATCTAACAACATGTAAACTGTCTTGGGCCAGTGATCACCTCAACAAGAAAAAAAAAGACAGTTACATTTCTGGTGGACCAGTTACGTGGGCTCTTATGATACATTTCTTGTCGCCAATGTGGCCTAGAAACTTACATTTCTGATGGACCAGATCTGTGGGTTTAAAAAGAACAGAGCGAGCATTTGACATTATTGTTGACATTTATGGATTCAGAAATTTACATTCCTGGTTGGCTGTTACATGTATGATGTCTCCAGTTTTGTCGAGAAAGTTACAAGAAGGACAAGTACACATTACACTTCTGATCTGTGGGTCTAAGCTACACACGGGACAGCCGTAACACACAGCGCTAATTCTACACTTGCAAGTTTTGGCTACAACAGGACAGATATAGGTCATCAACGGTTGACACAAATAAACAGTACGAGCATTTATATTATAATGCTACATAAAGCATAACAAGACAAGTACTGAAGTGAACTACTAGGCATTTGCTACGTGGACCATAACTGCATAGAAGGCGGGTTCCTATTGTAAACAGTACTGCGGGTTGTTACACGTTTCATTCAACAACAGACTTTTCTAGGTCAGAGTATTCAAGCTACATTGTTGGAGGTCAAGTGTCTGTAAACAGTACGTGAAATTGTAAACATTCAATGTGCAAGCCCTAATTTGAGAAGGTCATAGTAACTTTGGTTCGTGAATACCACTTTATGTTACAGTGGATTTGACGTTCAGTGCGCGTTTGACATTTCGTTTCTGTGTTCGCAAGGAGCAAGAAATTTATTTTAGTTTCAGCTGTGACTGAACTTGTTCTGCAACACATTGAAATTGATTGCTATATGTTTATGTCACTTCTACTGTTTTGTGTATTTTTTGCGGGTTTTTCGGTTGGTGGGTCTTACGGTAAATATGCCACTTGATCGAGGCTTACTGTAAGCGGTCTGTAGGTGCAAATTTTCTTAATTTGGAAATTTGCTAGTGACAATTGGTCGCTATTGATGTTAGCTGTGATGTAATTGTACTTAACGTTGTTTTTGTAATATTTTGTCTGTTTTCAGTTTTGATTGTCGATTTGTTTTGTTTGTATTCTGTAGGTCTCTCCTTTCTTGTGTATTTCTCTACACATTTTTGGTTAAAACAGTGTTGCCATTTGTATTGTTTTGTATTTTTGTCTTTGTATTTTTTTTTTGGTTGTACTACATTACTGTCATGCACAGTCTACATACACATACTTGGTCATGTTTTGATATTATTGATAAGGTAGACTCTTCATATAGAGTTTGTTAAATAATATTATATAAGATATTTATACAAGTTCTTTGATAAAAGACTTGTTATCTACAAAGATTGAGACAGTAAAATAAAGTGAAGTGAGTATACAAGTCTAGCATTTCAGACTTGTCTCCCATTGAAGTGGGATAAGGTAATTTATTTAATTTTTTTTCAGGTTTCTGATCTCATTAGACAGAATGTCTACATTGGATTTCTTCATCCAGCAAGGGTTGACCCTTGGTAAGTCTGGTAAAGAATTGGAAGAATATTCATCTGCTCAATTCGCCATTGCATTAAAGTCAGAAGAAAAGAAACAAAAAGAGGAAATTAAATTGAAAGCAGAAGCTGAACTAAAGAAGCTAGAAGCTGAGAATAGAAGATTAGAACTTGAAGAAAGAAGGTATCAAAGAGAGGCTGAGGAGAGAAAAGCTCAAGCTGCTGCTGAGGAGAGGAAAGCTCAAGCTGCAGCTGATGAAAGAAAATTCCAGATGGAAATGGAAGACAAAAAACTTCAAGCGGCTGCAGAGGAAAAAAAAACTTCAAGCTGCTGCAGAGGAAAAAAAACTTCAAGCTGCTGCTGAGGCTGAAATTAGAAAAATGGAACATGAGGAAAGAAAACAGAAGATGGAACTTGATGAAAAACTCGCAATTTTGGAGTTAGAGAAATTGAAATTGGCGAGTACGGGTGCTCAGCAAACAACTTCGAGTACGACAAAGGAGTTTGTTAGTAGGATTAAATTGCCTCATTTCAATCCTTTAAAGGATGACGTAGCAGATTATCTAGATAGATTCCAATTTTTGTGCGATACGCATAACATAAAAAAGGAAAAATATGTTGAACAACTGATGCCATTTTTTACAGGTGACACAGTGACTACTCTTATGACAATAGACGAACATGAGAGGACTAATTATGATGTTGTCAGGGCAGCATTACTAAAGAAATACCAATTAAAACAAGAAGACTATCGTCTTCGTTTTAGGACAATGTTGCCAGAAAATGGAGTAGATTTCTCTGATTTTGTTACAAAGATACGTCGTACATTTACACGATGGGTTGAGTTGTCTCAGATTGAGAAAACATATGAAGGTCTAATGGACTTATTATTGCGAGATAAGGTTTTGTCATCTGTTAATGATTCTTTTCTTGCATTCCTTCATGAGCGTAAGCCTAAAAACTTAAAAGAAATGGAGGAATACTGTTGTCAGTATGCCACAGCACATCCCCATGCTACAGTTAGCAATTCTAAAGTGAAAGAAGGGTTGCCAGCTGCTTCGGCAACACCATATGGCCCTAATTTCAGAAAAAAATTTCAGGGTGCTCAACAAAATTGGAATAGGGGAAGTAATCAAAATTACACTCAGAAGCGGAGTAATCCAACACATGATGGTTCTTCGTCTATGCAGTGGAGACAAGATGGTAGTTCTCGTAATTTTAGTGGTAATAATTTGAGACACTTTCGTAAAGGCTATCCAAATAATAACTATTCAAATTTTCGAGGTAATCATTCTCGACGTCAAGATTATGACGATGGTGAATTTAGAAACCGGGATTCAAACCGGAATGATGATTACAATAGGCAATATGATAACAATTACAGGGGAAATGATAGTCGAAATAATTACAGGGGAAATGATAATCGAGGTAGACCTAGGTTTAACAAAAAAAGACCTTACCAACAGGCAAACTCTGCGCAACAAGAGTTTGATGGAGTCTGTAATACAGTAAATGATAGTGGTAACTCTAGGGCTATCACTGGTTGTGCTTTCGATTTTGGGAGAGCAACTGAATGCCCCCAATGCTTAACATTGTTTGACTCATCAACTGTATCTACGCTAAGTTGTGGTCACCCTCTTCCTGCTCTACCTGCTACAGTTGCGCATGATGGGAGAGGATCTCTCATCTTACATAAAGGTCTAATAAATGATAGGCTAGTCTCAGTACTTTTCGATTCGGGATGTACTACCGTCGGGGTTAAGGAGTCTCTGATAGATCCTTGCTGTGCCACGGGAAAAACAATCAAATGTGTTACATTTGGTGGTACTATGGAAAGCTATCCTACTGCTATTATTAGGATTGACACTCCTTTCTTCACAGGAGATGTCCATGCATGTCTTCTTCCTAATCCTATTGCGGATCTTATAATCGGTCGTATTCATGGGGTTAAGGAATGCACCCCGCAACAAATTTCTAGTTGGGAAGAAAAAAAACATTCAAACGGTCAATGCAGTGGTGACAAGAGCTCAAGCTCTTAATCCCCCAACTTCATCTGATAATAGTAATGAAGTTGATAGCCAAGACGAGCACTTGGTGATTTCCCATGACTCGTTTGTTAAACGTCAAGAAGAGGATCCTTCTTTGAAGAAATACTTCCTTCTTGCAAAGAAAGGGGATCCCAATCAAAATACGAATCACAAATCGTATATCACTATGAAGAATGGTATATTGGTACGAATGGTACAACACTCGGACAAGTCTATGCACTCGCAAATTCTTGTGCCTAAGTGTATGAGAGCCTTAATTCTTCGGCATGCACACGATTCTCAGTGTGCGGGACACATGGGTTTTTCCAGAACTAAAACTAGAGTCCTTGCGTCATTCTTTTGGCCATTCGTGAATAAAGACATCCGAATTTATTGCCGATCTTGCAAAATTTGTCAAGAGGTCAAGTCTAGGGGTCCGAGACATGCTGCTCCTATTCAGGCTGCAGATATTCCGATTCGGCCGTTTCAGAAAATGGCTATAGACATCATTGGTCCGTTCAAAATTAAGTCAGCCAGAGGACACCAATTTATCCTCACTTGCGTGGACATGTGCACGCGTTGGCCAGAGGCTATTCCTCTGAAGAGCATATCAACTGTCGATATCGCTGATGCTCTTTGGCTCGTATTTTCTCGTCTGGGATTCCCCGGAGAAATACTGTCGGATCACGGCACTCAGTTAATTTCGGACGTTATGTCTCAGGTAATGGCTACGCTAGACATTAAAAGGTCTCTCAGTAGTATTTATCATCCAATGTCCAATGGATTGGTAGAACGTCTTAACAGGACACTAAAGAACTTACTTGGCAAGATAACGGAGGATCATCCTGAAAATTGGGACAGGGTTTTACCTGCAGTCCTCTTTGCCTATAGAGAGGTTCCCAACGAGCATACAGGGTTTTCTCCTTTCGAACTTGTCTTTGGCGCGCAACCGCGCGGGCCAATGTCCTTGTTACACGATTTGATAACTTCCGATAATATTGACGATGATACACAATCGTCATATGAATATGTTATAGCTCTTAGAGAAAAGATTATCGAATCGTGCAGGTTAGCAACTTCATCTTCCGAATTTGCGAAAGAAAAAGCTAGGCGATTTGCTAATAAGAAAAGACGCCTACGTCAACTTTGTCCTGGAGACAAAGCATATGTCTTACTGCCCTCAAGAGAGAATAGACTTCTCATTTCTTGGAAGGGTCCATACACTATAGTCTCGAAAATTTCTGATGTCGACTATATTGTCGATGTGGATGGAAGGCATAAAACCTTCCATATAAATATGTTAACAGAGTTTATTGAACGTCCAGACTATTTACAGCCTATTTTCCAGGCGACGGACGACTCTCCAGTTCAACATGGTCACATCTCATCCCTGTCCGTTATACAGGATGAGGAAACTATTTTTTCTGACGTGAACTTACCTCTTCCTACGATTCCACTTATTTCAACGGAATCGTGGAGAGACGTTACAGTCTCTTCTAACTTGTCTTTTGAGGAACAACGTCAAGTATCCTCTACGTTACAATCATATCAGGATGTCCTTACCGACATTCCTGGACACACAGATGTCATAGAACATGACATCATACTTACTGATCGTAATCCGATCAGAGTAAGACCATACCCAATACCTATTCATTTTCAAGCACAAGTCGAGAAAGAATTGGATGAAATGATTCAACTACAAATAATTGAACCATCCACTTCAGCTTATTCTTCGTCGATAGTTATTGTTCGAAAGAAAGACAATAACATACGTCTTTGCGTTGATTATCGCAAATTAAATCAAGTTACGAAGTTCGATGCTGAACCTATGCCGTTATTAGATGATCTACTTATTAGACTTTCTAAAGCTAAATTCTTTACTAAACTAGACTTGTCGAAAGGTTATTGGCAAGTCCCATTGACGGAACACGCCAAACCTCTCACTGCTTTTTCGACACCTAGGGGTCTGTTTCAATGGAATTTTATGCCTTTCGGGCTTATGAACGCCCCAGCGACTTTCGTGCGCATGATGCGACGAATTCTATCAGATCGTGCAGATGTCATTGCATATTTAGACGACATCTGTCTTTTCAGCGATACTTGGGAAGAACACTATGTGGGTCTGAAGGAATTGCTATCTACTCTACGTGAGCATAGTTTGACTGCTAAACCCTCTAAAGCTTTTGTTGGGTTTAGTGAAATTTCCTTCCTAGGTCATCGAGTTGGTCATGGTCTGTTGAAGACAGAGGACCAAAACATTTCAAAGATATTAAATATCTCGGTTCCGAAGACAAAAAAGCAAGTGCGTAGTCTCTTGGGATTGATACAATTCTATGGAAGATTCATTGAGAATCTGTCCTCCATTATGGCACCACTTTCAACGTTATTGAAAAAAAAGGTTCTCCTAATATGGTGCGTTGGTCCCAAGAATGCCAATCTTCATTGGATCAGGTTAAGAATTTGTTCTCATCTCATCCTATCTTAAGACTACCGACGATTGATAAGACTTTTGTCCTTCGTAGTGATGCCTCTTCCACTGGCATTGGAGCGGCACTAATGCAGGAATATTCAGGAACTCTGCATCCTGTAATGTATATTTCTAGGAAGCTGAATGCGGCAGAAAGGAATTACTCGGTTTTGGACCGTGAATTGTTGGCTATGGTTTGGTCCATTCTTAAGCTACAAAGGTTCCTTCTGGGCGCGCATTTCTTTATGGAAACCGACCAAAAAGCTCTTACGGCTATGCAAAGTAAGGATTTGAAGAGCTCGAGATCTACTCGTTATGCTATTGCTCTTCAGCCTTTCCATTTCACGGTGCGAGCTATCCGTGGTTCGGATAATGTGATGGCGGACATATTGTCTAGATGCCCACATGATTCCAGTTAAATCTTGTGTCACAGTTTTTCCTGATATATTTTCAGACTTAGGTCTGTCCTTAATATCATAATATGTTGTAATACAAATGTATTTGGATGATGTTTAGATAATTTAACAAATTTCATTTTGTCCATCCATCAGTGATATGTTGCTAAAATAGCATTGACATTTGTATATTGCTATGATTATATTATTTAGTAATGTTTGATATATGATTGGTATTGCCAGCAACTTAGGTTTCTTGAATGGTATCCCTTAGTTTGTTTGGCTTAAAGGAAATATTTTCTCCTATGTTGGGAGATGATTTGTACCCTCTTCTATTGTACCTGATATTAGGTTCATTGTTTGCATGAGCACAGAAGTGATACTGGTGCTATCTTGCTCATGAACATATTAAAAAAAAAAAAAAAATTGCATTTTTTTTTTTTACAGGGGGGTGGTAGTAATGTTGCTGTCATTTTCGACGGAGTCATCTGTCAAGTTATTTGCTTATGTTTGTATCATAAGTATAATTGTGTCTTTACCTGCGATGTCAGGTTGATTAGGGGTTGTCTTCCCTTGTTTATTCATTCATTGTGTTTGACCTTTAGGGTCAGAGGTTGACAGTTCGGCGTGGGCCTATGGGAAGGTTTTTTTAAGCGGGAGTGAGATATACTTCCGGGAAGCCGGGAGGTCCTGTTTTTTCTGAAGGGACCAAGAGTCCATTGTTTTTCGGGGAGAATCTTCGAAGTAACTGCTATGGCAGTTTTCCCCAGTGAATCTCTGTGCGTCGGGATGACGACAGAATTCCTTGTGTAGTTCTGAGGATTCATTTACCAGGTAATACCGACCTTTATGCATTATTACGCTTTTCGGTGGCAGAACATGTAAAGGATTACCTAGGGTGAACAGCAGTTCACGGATCCGCCATTTCAGAACTTATATATTTGTGCTCGAGGTAGCCATCCAAGACTGTTAGTCTTATATTGTCCAGAAATCCAGTGACGAAGATATATTGTGGGAGCCGCAGATTGGCGGAACTTCTATCTACAATAAGTATTACTGCAGGGTTGATGATAACCTATTTAACAGAAGTACACGGCCGACGTTAGGACGAGGCCTGTGCTTCCGGCTATTATACTACAGCCTGATATGTGCAATTGGCAGGGAGTGCCAAGTTGCACCTGTGTGTCAAGGTAACTAAGGCACCTGACGCGTTTAGTCAGAGACGCCAAGGGCGACGCTACGAACTGTCATTATTGAAGAACTTTGCTATTGACCATGCACGTCTATTCTGATGTTTACCTTTTTGAATGCCAAATGTATACCTATCGATGTCAGGTCAGCATGACCTTGTTACACTGACTGTTCCTGTTGATATTATGTGTGTTCCCGTCAATAAATGTCTTGAAACATGCCTGCAGTGTCAAAGCATCCTTGATTACTGCATGTGAGAGTATGGGTTGCAGGATCTACATCTATACGAGCCTAAACACATTCGCGTCTTCATTCGCACCCACACTCAACTCATCATACGCTCGCACTACACATCTAACAACATGTAAACTGTCTTGGGCCAGTGATCACCTCAACAAGAAAAAAAAGACAGTTACAGTATGGTTGTGTATTAATTTGTTGTGTTTAATTGGTCTTGTAGTCAGGAGACAGAGATGAAGGGGATTTAATATTACAAAGATGGTGTAGAATAAGTGTGTCTAAAAATTGTGTTAAATTGATAACCTTCCCGAGTCAGTCTTTAATAAGAAGTTAAGGCTGGGAAATTATTCTGTACTGGGGGATTTTAGCTTCAGCGAAGGGAATGTTATGACGCCAAAGGGGCGAGACACGCACACAAAAGATTCAGGTCAGACCTTGTCTGGGGTTTACATAACAGACAGCGAGTTAAGTTGGTGCGGGAGAGAGATAGGAGGGAACGGTAAATTTGTCTGACCCTTGGGCAGAAATATTTGTTTATTTCTTGTGCTTAGCTTGTGTGTAGGGGAGATTTATTAATTTAGCGGACACCAGGGTGTAGAGGAAATCTGGGTGTTAATGGGTTAGGTATTAAGTAAGTTTGAATTGTTGTATAGCTGTTGTATTTTTTTTGTCTCTACAGCAGTCACGGCTTGGTGGAGGTGTTGGTGGTGGAGATTATATAAGTCTACCATGAACTTTGCCTTCTAGAGAGAGAAGGAGGCACGAGACATCGGTATAATTTGCAGAAACTTGGGTTCGCGACTGTATCGGCGCCCAGTTACGCCAGCAACGCTGAAAGAAAGAAGTTCTCTTGCAGTGAGGACACATGCCTCAGAGGGAACTGGTCTCTAACTCAGGAGCTCTTAGCTCGCAAAGGCCAACACAAATCAAAAACAGGCAACAGGCCTGGTGTTGCTACACACTGCCATAATAAAGCAGTAAGCCTAAACCCGAAGCGGGGTTATCTAGGCAGTTTTGAAGAATTGTCATCAGCAGTGAAAACCTCTACAACCGTAGGCAATTACATCGCCATCTTATTACCAAAGCCCTCTTTATCAGTATTCAGGAAAGGGGAGAGGGAAAACATACCTTTCCACATGCTAATGAAAGGAGGTGCGTGGGGCGGAGAAGCAACTCATCAGAGCCTCAGACGAAGACGGTAGCGTCAGAGAGGCACTGAACCGAGACAGAGGAGTGAGAGAGAGAAGTTATCGATGAACAGTAGGGTTAGATAGAATACTTAGAGGATAGCCTGTGAGTTAGCGCTGAAGAATCAATTAACATAGGATTTTTGTGTGGTGTATTAGTCAATTGTGTAGGACAGCCTAGAGTGCTTTGAGACAGTAGTTATTTGGTTAGACATCGTCAGCGGTACAGTGTGTTAGTTAGTAACAATGGGGTAGACAGAAGTACTTAGAGACCCCCACTAAGTATTACAGTATCAATTGTGTTTTATTTTCATGCAGGTTGTCACGAAGTGGATTTAAGTTTTAGAGTTTGTCTGAGTGTATAGACAAGTCACTAACTAGTATGAGAAAGACTGAGAAGATAGATTTTGATGAGAATGACAGTGAATGTGGAAAGATGAGACTTATAGCTTCGAGGGTTAGAACCTAGATTGACTCTCCCTCACAACTTCTGACGTATTTAATAGCTAAAGACTCACCACCTCTGTCTACCATAAAGGAGATAAGGTTTCACTAAAAGTTCACAGACACAACTATACAGACAACATATACGTACAGTATAGTTATAGAGAAACTGATCCAGTATACAGTTTATAGTTTATTTACACAACAAAATAAATAACACATCCAAATAAATAATGTGCGCGGTCACACACCTGAAAAGAACAAAACAATTAAATGACTGAAAATATAATCCAACCCTTCACCCACTCATTCAACCTGCATGGGAAAAAAATTTAGGATTAATCACACAGTAATTTGGTGGGATCTCTAAGTGTGAGCCACCACTCCTAACTATCTTATTATTAATTATTAAACTCTAACACCACTGTCCGACTGCAGACGTAACTACCTGCCTACACAAAATCTGAATGAACTTTCTAAAGTCCTACACAGCTAATCATGATCCCTAACAGACTTCTTCAGTGCAACCTCTGTCCTCTGTTTGACTATCTAACTTCATAAATTCTGTCTCTCCTCTGTTTCTGTTCGGTGTCTTTCTGACACTATTTTCTTCCACTGAGAGGCTTCTCCGTTACGCCCCTTCTCTCTAGAGCATTCAGAAGGAATGTTTACCCTATCTCCTTCCATGACTACTGCAGCTGATAACTAGGGCTGTTAGACTTAGGTACGTGACTCGGAATGTAGCTGCTTCACTGCTGACGAAACTTAATTCACTTGCCCTGTTACCCCTTTTTGGGTTTAAGGCCATCGGCTTTATTATGACCGAATTTACACAAAACCAACCTCCAGGCCACGCACCTCTTTGGAGTGGTATAACGAGCTAAGAGCTCTGGATTTTAGAAAGATGCACCCATTCCCACTGAAGCATTGGCTTCAGTGCAAGAGAACTGCTTTCTTCTCCTGGTGCAGACGTACTTGGCGCCAGTAAATACTGCATCACCAGTTCTCTTTTACCTATGGTGATGCCTCGACCCTTCTACTCCTGAGAAGGCCAAATATCTTGGCAAGCTGTAAGGCAATTTGCACCCCTCCCTGTGTGCCGTGAAAATGCTGTAAACAAAGAAATAACAACTAATGTACAACAACTTCAAAATAATCTCATCTCTAACTCATAACCACCATAAATACATCTCCCGTCTATCCCCTACACCAATCTACACACAAGCGATAACAAATACTCCTACCCAAGGGTCAGCTCTCTACAGTCTTTTCCTATCTCTTTCCCCACCTCAACGTAACTATCTGTCTGGTAAGCAAAACCCCGGACACAGGCTGACCTAATCTGTTACGTTAGTCTAGCCTCAGGTATCAAAACAATTTCCTTCACTGAAGGAAATCCCTTGTACTAAATAATTCCTAGGCCTACTTTTTACGATTGACCCGTGAAGGTTATCAAATAACACAATTTAAACACACAGCCGCTACACCAGCTCAGTAAAATTAATTACATCCCTGTCTCCTGACTACACAACCAATTAATTACACAATTAAATAAAACCACACAAATATGCTCGTGTATCTACACTGCAAGTTTTTTTTTTTTTTTTTTTTTTCATACGCCCGCTAATACTCGAGGCGAAATCTCAGGATTATTATTAATATTTTAACCTGACATTGATTTTACGTGAGTATCCCTTTGTTTCTTGTACAGAGACAGGTGTCCCTCGCCATTCAGGCAAATACTCTCCGATTTCGGAGGTACCCATTAGAGCTGGGTCGGCTCAGGAGCCGCCAGTCCCTGGTCGATGACACTCCTTCAAATGTTCTCGCCAGGTCTCGAGTTAATCCAGTCCAAATCCCGGTCAACGAAAAATCCTCAAATGCCGTCGCCCGGGTTTGATCCTGTATCACCCGGTCGCCAGAGCGGTGTTGTAACCACTACGCTAGCGCGGCCCCCTAACTGTTATTGCGATTATCACAGACTTACTATTACATATGACGTAGCACCCGCATATATATACATATATATTACACATTATCATAATCAAAATGCGGTTACCCCGTCCTCAGATTTCATATTTACAGAGTACCAGTTTAACTTAGCACTTATCCTGACACAGTTAATATCTCAAAAACCCCTTAACACAAATCCTAGCTACTGCTACTCATTCACAGAAAATTATAGGCACAACTTCTAGTTTTATTCTATGATAGCAATTGATGGCACTTTCGTTTATATAAAATTAAATTAACTCCCCGAAGAAAACTTTACTTAATCGGGCGAAGATTCTATTATAAAACGAACTATAAATACGAAACTAATAAGTTATGGACATACCCAATTCGAATTTCTCCGTAGAGCAGGCGAATATGTATAATGTATACAGGCGTAGATTTACGGCAGAAATTTTTTTAATCAGAGAGACCGCTACTAGATTTACTCTGTTATTTATTACAGAAAAAAATGATGCAAGAGCCCACGCCATACGTCATCGCGTGGCTTCGCTTAGGGGCTGCTCTTAAACCAATAATCTTGCCGCAAATTAATAACCTCTGACCTCCGCCAATGATATTCGCAAACAACTCATGACTAATATTTACTCCGCTACCGCGCATCTTATTGAGTGCTCGCGTTACCCAAAAGGAATTTGATTGGTTAAAGCGCTGATTCGACGTACCTGGGTCGTGCTTTTACCCTCCACCCCTACTTAAACCAGGTAGGTGCGGGTTTCTTATCATCGGAAAATTTTACCCAGCCTAATAATCTCTACGCGCTCCATGGCTAATGAAAATAAAATTAACGCTATTATTTCAGAGAAAAGAAGACTGGTGCGAATCTTAAAATTAAAACCTACAGTAATCCCTCATGAAAAAAACGCAAATAATTACCTAGGGAAAAAGAATGGGGTGAGTTGAAAATAAAACTACAGTTAAGCATCACATTACTCCCCCCTTTGAGGTCAGGGCATCCCGATCTAATTACTGTAAGTTTCCTATTTCACACTGGCCCCTATCTATGTCCTAAGAGCTGTCTGTGAGCACTAAAGTTGTAGGGTCACTACTGAGGGTTGTCCCCTGGCGACCGCAGCTCAAAAGGTCGCTCTTTACCTGTCCTCTCCTGCGTTTCATCCGCTCACGTAATTTCCTCGCAGTGCGCAGTAACCTATGATTACTGTGTGTTGCAGCCTCCCAGTGATCTGAATGAGGTGGGCTGACTTGGTCAGAAATCGCCGTAACGGTTCACCATTGGCTGAAGAAACGTGCACATGTTTCTCCTCCTTCCTCTCCTTAACTACTCCCATGCTCCAGTGGAAGAGTTGTTCTTTCTTCAGACCTGTGCCATCCAATGGTGCGTCTGGAACGTTCCTTTCCTTGCCCCTCCCAAGTCTGGCTTGGTCAACTGAAATGACCGACTGGCTCTGTAGCGACCTGGCGATGGCGACTATGGTGCTACGCGTCAGCGGGGTCGAGATCGCTGGTACCTGGTGATGAAGATGAGAAATGTCTGGTGCCTCTAGCATACATTCTCCAATCGCTTGCTGGGTTTCTATTGAATCATACCCGATCTCTCAGCTGTGTGCTTTCTGTGCTTCTCTATGGTGCAGAATGCTGGAGAGTTACAGAGAAGGAAATGTCGAAATTGTCCTTTTATCACACAACATGCCTAAGAAAAATTCACCGAATCTTTTGGCCGAATACCATCACTAACCAAGATCTGCTTACTCGTAGCAAGCAAGAGGACATGCACACCATCATAGCTGGCATACGCTGGAACTGGGTTGGTCATGTCCTCAGAAGAGATCCCGATGCCATCACAAGAACATCTATGCTTTGGACCCCTGAAGGAAAACAAAAGAGAGGCCGACCAAAAACAACCTGGCGGAGGACTGTGGAGGCTGAGATGCAAAGAATGAACCAGAGTTGGGGCACTGTACGAAGGATGGCCGCCGACCGAGCAAAGTGGAATCAATTTGTTGTTGCCCTACAAGACGCCACTAGGCGTGATGGCCACTGACTGCTTTGACGGTCGGCGGTTAAGGATCAAAGAAGAAGAAGAAGAAGAAGATACCCGATCTCAATAGCGTCTACCTTTGGAAAAGGATAGGTATTATCTGCCCCTGGCAGTGTTTCTGTGCTCGCTCTTCCCCTACCAACATGAAGAGGGACAGAGCTCTCAAATATAGCTCCTTGCGAATTTGTAAGGCAGCCTTTCTCACTGTTTTCTGGCCTGAAAAGTTCATGAGATTCAAGTGGAGACCCAGGGAGTCCTCCGTCTAAAACCCTGGTTCTACCAAAATCATCAACCTTGCCCTCCCCTGTGAGAGTTAATGGCATCAGTTGGCAAATGTTCTGCATGGACAGATCTACTTCCGAAGTTACCGGCTCTGTAGTCTTCAAGCAAAGAACTGGACGGTTTAAGATCCTGTGTGATCGCGGAGTATGCAAGATAAAGCTCTCTGTGTCTTTTTCCAAAGTTCCTTGAAACAGATTGGAAATTTTAGCCCTTGTTGCAGGCGCCTAGTTACAAGAGTCACTTCCAGTAAACAAGATATTAGGGTGGTGGGGCCAATCTCCGTCCATAGGCGAACGGTCGCTCAGACCACTGTCCTGTTCCTGGCGAGGAAAGTGCTGGTCGTATGTTGCTCCAGGGCTGGTTGGAAACATATGTTCGCTCAGTCCGCTGTCTTCTGCCCTATGAAGAGTGCGCTGGTCGTGTACATACGTGTTACCGTTCTTGTCAGTATTTCCCTCTCTTGAGGGAGCTAATACCATCGGGGGCCTAATTCCCAAAGACAAAGAAGGTACTTCCAAAATCAAAGGCATCACCACTGTTTGGCCTTCTGGCTGAACAGGGCTGACATAAGGATACGCCTCTGCCTGTCGTTTTTCGCTGTCCCGCTGGGGAGCTGGCGAAACATGCCTTATTCAAACCCTTTTCTCAACGTTTCTTGTCGATTAAATTGTGCTTGCTCACGAGCAAGAGAGATTCGGTAGCCATCTGAATTATAATGCTTGTTCGCATTACTCCCCCTGTTGTGCCGTTTCCACGCCTGGGATCGCTCCGTAATCTTCCGAGAGTCGTAAGAGCTGCTTTCCTTACCTAACTCCTTTCCTTCTTTGGGCTTCGTGTCCATTTCCAACGGAAAGTCCATTTCCTGGAGTTGGGGCGCAGTTGGAGCAGACAAGTTATCTTTTACGGGCGCAAGATTTACAGAGGTGTTGTCCAATATGGGCGCCGTAACTTGAGAACTAGAGTGGTTAGATTCATCGTCTCTTTCTTGTCATTCCATCTCCCATTTCTTGTCCCTTTCTTGTTGCTCCATCTCCCATTCTTGTCTTCTTCTTTCCAATTTCTGGACCTGTTCCATCGCTTCTTCTACATACTCTCGGATGAATGCTTCGCTGTCCTCAGCTTTTGCACAGGTCCATGCCAAGGCTAAACGATTGCCAAATAAGTCGTCTACTTCATATTGCCTCTGCATGCTTTCTGCATATTCCAGAAGGGGCGGAATTTTGCTATCATCGTACTCCATGAACTTAGCTACCTCAAGTGCAATCTTATGTACTTTTTCTAGATCAGCCATGTTACCTGCAAATTCTGCAGTAAGCTCACAAATATAGAGATGAGAAGGCCCCATAACTTCCCGTTACTTACCAGGAAATACTCCCTCTATATCCGCTGTCTCTAAAACCCGAACTCAGACTCGCGCCAAATCTGAGTAATAACTACCACCTGAAAAAAATTGATTATGAAGCTACCCTAACCCGAAATACCTTCCTGTTAGAGAAAAAAATTTCGGTTAGCCATCAATTACCTCTAAGTCATCTAAAACCTAAATACAACTACAATAGTCTATAATGAATGCACCCTGTGGAAAAAAACTTATGACTGGATCAGTTCTAACAGCTCAGAGTCTAGTGGTAAAAAAAAAGAAAATATATTCTCAGAAACCTTCCTATAGAAACACTCTGTGAATCTAAACAAGATCCCAGAAATGATCCCAACAGAAATAATCCCAGCGACAAGCAACCCACTTTGTCACGAAGTGGATTTAAGTTTTAGAGTTTGTCTAAGTGTATAGACAAGACACTAGTATGAGAAAGACTGAGAAGATAGATTTTGATGAGAATGACAGTGAATGTGGAAAGATGAGACTTATAGCTTCGAGGGTTAGAACCTAGATTGACTCTCCCTCACAACTTCTGACGTATTTAATAGCTAAAGACTCACCACCTCTGTCTACCATAAAGGAGATAAGGTTTCACTAAAAGTTCACAGACACAACTATACAGACAACATATACGTACAGTATAGTTATAGAGAAACTGATCCAGTATACAGTTTATAGTTTATTTACACAACAAAATAAATAACACATCCAAATAAATAATGTGCGCGGTCACACACCTGAAAAGAACAAAACAATTAAATGACTGAAAATATAATCCAACCCTTCACCCACTCATTCAACCTGCATGGGAAAAAAATTTAGGATTAATCACACAGTAATTTGGTGGGATCTCTAAGTGTGAGCCACCACTCCTAACTATCTTATTATTAATTATTAAACTCTAACACCACTGTCCGACTGCAGACGTAACTACCTGCCTACACAAAATCTGAATGAACTTTCTAAAGTCCTACACAGCTAATCACAAGCACTGATCCCTAACAGACTTCTTCAGTGCAACCTCAGAGACTGTCCTCTGTTCTGACTATCTAACTTCATAAATTCTGTCTCTCCTCTGTTTCTGTTCGGTGTCTTTCTGACACTATTTTCTTCCACTGAGAGGCTTCTCCGTTACGCCCCTTCTCTCTAGAGCATTCAGAAGGAATGTTTACCCTATCTCCTTCCATGACTACTGCAGCTGATAACTAGGGCTGTTAGACTTAGGTACGTGACTCGGAATGTAGCTGCTTCACTGCTGACGAAACTTAATTCACTTGCCCTGTTACCCCTTTTTGGGTTTAAGGCCATCGGCTTTATTATGGCCGAATTTACACAAAACCAACCTCCAGGCCACGCACCTCTTTGGAGTGGTATAACGAGCTAAGAGCTCTGGATTTTATAAAGATGCACCCATTCCCGCTGAAGCATGGGCTTCAGTGCAAGAGAACTGCTTTCTTCTCCTGGTGCAGACGTACTTGGCGCCAGTAAATACTGCATCACCAGTTCTCTTTTGCCTATGGCGATGCCTCGACCCTTCTACTCCTGAGAAGGCTGAATATCTTGGCAAGCTGTAAGGCAATTTGCACCCCTCCTTGTGTACCGTGAAAATGCTGTAAACAAAGAAATAACAACTAATGTACAACAACTTCAAAATAATCTCATCTCTAACTCATAACCACCATAAATACATCTCCCATCTATCTCCTACACCAATCTACGCACAAGCGATAACAAATACTCCTACCCAAGGGTCAGCTCTCTACAGTCTTCTCCTATCTCTTCCCCCACTTCAACGTAACTATCTGTCTGGTAAGCAAAACCCCGGACACAGGCTGACCTAATCTGTTACGTTAGTCTAGCCTCAGGCATCAAAACAATTTCCTTCACTGAAGGAAATCCCTTGTACTAAATAATTCCTAGGCCTTCTTTTTACGATTGACCCGTGAAGGTTATCAAATAACACAATTTAAACACACAGCCGCTACACCAGCTCAGTAAAATTAATTACGTCCCTGTCTCCTGACTACACAACCAATTAATTACACAACTAAATAAAACCACACAAATGCACTTGTGTATCTACACTGCAAGTTATCATAATCGCATTGCGATTTTCACAGACTTACTATTACATATGACAGAGCGCCCGCATATATATATATTTTACACATTATCATAATCAAAATGCGGTTACCCCGTCCTCAGATTTCATATTTACAGAGTACCAGTTTAACTTAGCACTTATCCTGACACAGTTAATATCTCAAAAACCCTGTAACACAAATCCTAGCTACTGCTACTCATTCACAGAAAATTATAGGCACAACTTCTAGTTTTTTTCTAAGATAACAATTGATGGCACTTTCATTTATATAAAATTAAATTAACTCCCCGAAGAAAACTTTACTAAATCGGGCTAAGATTCTATTATAAAACGAACTATAAATACGACGCTAATAAGTTATGGACATACCCAGTTCGAATTTTTCCATAGAGCAGACGAATATGTATAATGTATACAGGCGTAGATTCACGGCAGGAATTTTTTTAATCAGAGAGACCGCTACTAGATTTACTCTGTTATTTATTACAGAAAAAAATGATGCAAGAGCCCACGCCATACGTCATCGCGTGGCTTCGCTTAGGGGCCGCTCTTAAACCAATAATCTTGCCGCAAATTAATAACCTCTGACCTTCGCCAATGATATTCGCAAACAACTCATGACTAATATTTACTCCGCTACCGCGCATCTTATTGAGTGCTCGCGTTACCCAAAAGGAATTTGATTGGTTAAAGCGCTGATTCGACGTACCTGGGTCGTACTTTTAACCCCCACCCCTACTTAACCCGGGTAGGTGCAGGTTTCTTATCGTCGGAAAATTTTACCCAGCCTAATAATCTCTACGCGCTCCACGGCTAATGAAAATAAAATTAACGCTATTATTTCAGAGAAAAGAAGACTGGTGCGAATCTTAAAATTAAAACCTACAGTAATCCCTCATGAAAAAATTGCAAATAATTACCTAGGGAAAAAGAATGGGGCGAGTTGAAAATAAAACTACAGTTAAGCATCACATTACTCCCCCCTTTGAGGTCAGGGCATCCCGATCTAATTACTGTAAGTTTCCTATTTCACACTGGCCCCTATCTATGTCCTAAGAGCTGTCTGTGAGCACTAAAGTTGTAGGGTCACTACTGGGGGTTGTCCCCTGGCGACCGCAGCTCAAAAGATCGCTCTTTACCTGTCCTCTCCTGCGTTTCATCCGCTCACGTAATTCCTCGCAGTGCGCGGTAACCTATGATTACCGTGTGTTGCAGCCTCCCAGTGATCTGAATGAGGTGGGCTGACTTGGTCAGAAATCGCCGTAACGGTTCACCATTGGCTGAAGAAACGTGCACATGTTTCTCCTCCTTCCTCTCCTTAACTACTCCCATGCTCCGGTGGAAGAGTTGTTCTCTCTTCAGACCTGTGTCGTCCAATGGCGGGTCTGGAACGTTCCTTTCCTTGCCCCTCCCAAGTCTGGCTTGGTCAACTGAAATGACCGACTGGCTCTGTAGCGACCTGGCTATGGCGACTACGGTGCTGCGCGTCAGCGGGGTCGAGACCGCTGGTACCTGGTGATGAAGATGAGAAATGTCTGGTGCCTCTAGCATACATTCTACGATCGCTTGCTGGGTTTCTATTGAATCATACCCGATCTCAATAGCGTCTACCTTTGGAAAAGGATAGGTATTATCTGCCCCTGGCAGTGTTTCTGTGCTCGCTCTTCCCCTACCAACATGAAGAGGGACAGAGCTCTCAAATATAGCTCCTTGCGAATTTGTAAGGCAGCCTTTCTCACTGTTTTCTGGCCTGAAAAGTTCATGAGATTCAAGTGGAGACCCAGGGAGTCCTCCGTCTAAAACCCTGGTTCTACCAAAATCATCAACCTTGCCCTCCCCTGTGAGAGTTAATGGCATCAGTTGGCAAATGTTCTGCATGGACAGATCTACTTCCGAAGTTACCGGCTCTGTAGTCTTCAAGCAAAGAACTGGACGGTTTAAGATCCTGTGTGATCGCGGAGTATGCAAGATAAAGCTCTCTGTGTCTTTTTCCAAAGTTCCTTGAAACAGATTGGAAATTTTAGCCCTTGTTGCAGGCGCCTAGTTACAAGAGTCACTTCCAGTAAACAAGATATTAGGGTGGTGGGGCCAATCTCCGTCCATAGGCGAACGGTCGCTCAGACCACTGTCCTGTTCCTGGCGAGTAAAGTGCTGGTCGTATGTTGCTTCAGGGCTGGTTGGAAACATATGTTCGCTCAGTCCGCTGTCTTCTGCCCTATGAAGAGTGCGCTGGTCGTGTATATACGTGTTACCGTTCTTGTCAGTATTTCCCTCTCTTGAGGGAGCTAATACCATCGGGGGCCTAATTCCCAAAGACAAAGAAGGTACTTCCAAAATCAAAGGCATCACCACTGTTTGGCCTTCTGGCTGATAAGGGCTGACATAAGGATACGCCTCTGCCTGTCGTTTTTCGCTGTCCCGCTGGGGAGCTGGCGAAACATGCCTTATTCAAACCCTTTTCTCAACGTTTCTTGTCGATTAAATTGTGCTTGCTCACGAGCAAGAGAGATTCGGTAGCCATCTGAATTATAATGCTTGTTCGCATTACTCCCCCTGTTGTGCCGTTTCCACGCCTGGGATCGCTTCGTAATCTTCCGAGAGTCGTAAGAGCTGCTTTCCTTACCTAACTCCTTTCCTTCTTTGGGCTTCGTGTCCATTTCCAACGGAAAGTCCATTTCCTGGAGTTGGGGCGCAGTTGGAGCAGACAAGTTATCTTTTACGGGCGCAAGATTTACAGAGGTGTTGTCCAATATGGGCGCCGTAACTTGAGAACTAGAGTGGTTAGATTCATCGTCTCTTTCTTGTCATTCCATCTCCCATTTCTTGTCCCTTTCTTGTTGCTCCATCTCCCATTCTTGTCTTCTTCTTTCCAATTTCTGGACCTGTTCCATCGCTTCTTCTACATACTCTCGGATGAATGCTTCACAGTCCTCAGCTTTTGCACAGGTCCATGCCAAGGCTAAACGATTGCCAAATAAGTCGTCTACCTCATATTGCCTCTGCATGCTTTCTGCATATTCCAGAAGGGGCGGAATTTCGCTATCATCGTACTCCATGAACTTAGCTACCTCAAGTGCAATCTTATGTACTTTTTCTAGAACAGCCATGTTACCTGCAAATTCTGCAGTAAGCTCACAAATATAGAGACGAGAAGGCCCCATAACTTCCCGTTACTTACCAGGAAATACTCCCTCTATATCCGCTGTCTCTAAAACCCGAACTCAGACTCGCGCCAAATCTGAGTAATAACTACCACCTGAAAAAAATTGATTATGAAGCTACCCTAACCCGAAATACCTTCCTGTTAGAGAAAAAAATTTCGGTTAGCCATCAATTACCTCTAAGTCATCTAAAACCTAAATACAACTACAATAGTCTATAATGAATGCACCCTGTGGAAAAAAACTTATGACTGGATCAGTTCTAACAGCTCAGAGTCTAGTGGTAAAAAAAAAAGAAAATATATTCTCAGAAACCTTCCTATAGAAACACTCTGTGAATCTAAACAAGATCCCAGAAATGATCCCAACAGAAATAATCCCAGCGACAAGCAACCCACTTTGTCACGAAGTGGATTTAAGTTTTAGAGTTTGTCTGAGTGTATAGACAAGACACTAGTATGAGAAAGACTGAGAAGATAGATTTTGATGAGAATGACAGTGAATGTGGAAAGATGAGACTTATAGCTTCGAGGGTTAGAACCTAGATTGACTCTCCCTCACCACTTCTGACGTATTTAATAGCTAAAGACTCACCACCTCTGTCTACCATAAAGGAGATAAGGTTTCACTAAAAGTTCACAGACACAACTATACAGACAACATATACGTACAGTATAGTTATAGAGAAACTGATCCAGTATACAGTTTATAGTTTATTTACACAACAAAATAAATAACACATCCAAATAAATAATGTGCACGGTCGCACACCTGAAAAGAACAAAACAATTAAATGACTGAAAATATAAATCCAACCCTTCACCCACTCATTCAACCTGCATGGGAAAAAAAAATTTAGGATTAATCACACAGTAATTTGGTGGGATCTCTAAGTGTGAGCCACCACTCCTAACTATCTTATTATTAATTATTAAACTCTAACACCACTGTCCGACTGCAGACGTAACTACCTGCCTACACAAAATCTGAATGAACTTTCTAAAGTCCTACACAGCTAATCACAAGCACTGATCCCTAACGGACTTCTTCAGTGCAACCTCAGAGACTGTCCTCTGTTCTGACTATCTAACTTCATAAATTCTGTCTCTCCTCTGTTTCTGTTCGGTGTCTTTCTGACACTATTTTCTTCCACTGAGAGGCTTCTCCATTATGCCCCTTCTCTCTAGAGCATTCAGAAGGAATGTTTACCCTATCTCCTTCCATGACTACTGCAGCTGATAACTAGGGCTGTTAGACTTAGGTACGTGACTCGGAATGTAGCTGCTTCACTGCTGACGAAACTTAATTCACTTGCCCTGTTACCCCTTTTTGGGTTTAAGGCCATCGGCTTTATTATGGCCGAATTTACACAAAACCAACCTCCAGGCCACGCACCTCTTTGGAGTGGTATAACGAGCTAAGAGCTCTGGATTTTATAAAGATGCACCCATTCCCGCTGAAGCATGGGCTTCAGTGCAAGAGAACTGCTTTCTTCTCCTGGTGCAGACGTACTTGGCGCCGGTAAATACTGCATCACCAGTTCTCTTTTGCCTATGGCGATGCCTCGACCCTTCTACTCCTGAGAAAGGCTGAATATCTTGGCAAGCTGTAAGGCAATTTGCACCCCTCCATGTGTACCGTGAAAATGCTGTAAACAAAGAAATAACAACTAATGTACAACAACTTCAAAATAATCTCATCTCTAACTCATAACCACCATAAATACATCTCCCATCTATCTCCTACACCAATCTACGCACAAGCGATAACAAATACTCCTACCCAAGGGTCAGCTCTCTACAGTCTTCTCCTATCTCTTCCCCCACTTCAACGTAACTATCTGTCTGGTAAGCAAAACCCCGGACACAGGCTGACCTAATCTGTTACATTAGTTAAGTTTTAGTCTCAGGCATCAAAACAATTTCCTTCACTGAAGGAAATCCCTTGTACTAAATAATTCCTAGGCCTACTTTTTACGATTGACCCATGAAGGTTATCAAATAACACAATTTAAACACACAGCCGCTACACCAGCTCAGTAAAATTAATTACGTCCCTGTCTCCTGACTACACAACCAATTAATTACACAACTAAATAAAACCACACAAATGCGCTTGTGTATCTACACATACCCAATTCGAATTTTTCCATAGAGCAGACGAATATGTATAATGTATACAGGCGTAGATTCACGGCAGGAATTTTTTTAATCAGAGAGACCGCTACTAGATTTACTCTGTTATTTATTACAGAAAAAAATGATGCAAGAGCCCACGCCATACGTCATCGTGTGGCTTCACTTAGGGGCCGCTCTTAAACCAATAATCTTGCCGCAAATTAATAACCTCTGATCTTCGCCAATGATATTCACAAACAACTCATGACTAATATTTACTCCGCTCCCGCGCATCTTATTGCGGTATGTTAGATCATTTCTCTGAGTGCTCGCATTAACCAAAATGAATTTGATTGGTTTAAAGCGCTGATTCGACGTACCTGGGTCGTGCTTTTACCCCCCCACCCCAACAACCCGGGCAGGTGCGGGATTCTTAACGTCGGAAAATTTTACCCAGCCTAATAATCTCTACGCGCTCCACGGCTAATGAAAATAAAATGAACGCTATTATTTCAGAAAAAAGAAGACTGGTGCGAATCTTAAAATTAAAACCTACAGTAATCCCTCATGAAAAAAACGCAAATAATTACCTAGGGAAAAAGAATGGGGCGAGTTGAAAATAAAACTACAGTTAAGCATCACACAGGTGTGAAAGAGAGTGCGGAAATTTTATATTGTGTCTTTCATTTAAATTGTTCTTATTTTCCAGGTTGTGCAAACTTGCACTTTATTTTGTTTACTGTGGGATTGATTTGATATTTTAATAAACTATAAAATGTACACTGGATCAGTTTATCTTTAACTATACTGTACTTATATACTTTGTCTGTATAGTTGTGTCTGTGGAATTTAGTGAAACCTTATCTCCTTTCTGGTAGTCAGAGGTGGTGAGACAGTAGCTATTACATAAGTCACAAGTGGCGAGGGAGAGTCAATCTCGGTTCTCACCCTCGAAGCTATGAGTCTCATCCTTCCACATTCTCTGTAATTCTCACCTAAATCTATCTTCTCAGACTTTCTCATAACTAGCGTCTTGTCTCTGTACTCAGACAGACTCTAAATTAAAGCCACTTCGTGACACTGTCCATGTTACTTGACATTTAACTTACCAGAGAATCTTCACCTGTCTTGGATGGCAGAGGTTTTTTTTTTTTTTTTTTTTTTAAGTTGACCTGTCCATGTTGTTTGTTGAAGTTTTTGTGGATAAACATTTTATAAAAGATAAGGCAGCTGTCCCATGCCCAACCCTTTTTAGTTGCTTGTTATGATTGATTTGTAGGTTAAAGTGTTACTGTTCTTTGCTTCCCTTTTGAACCCCGGTAATACATGAGTATTATTTATACATTCACTTTTTTTTTCTGATATTATTTTCATACTTTGTTTTATATATTAATTTATTACTCTGATGTTTACTTGATGAAATATTGAGAAATTAATGTCACACAAAACATTCAGAAATGCTAATCCTAGTTGCCTAATTACTGAAATTCTTGTTTTAACACATTAACTACCGAATTGAAAAACACACTGTGGCCAAATTAAATTTTTTTCCCATTTTCATCCTGTAGGTGTTTGCACAATGTAAGCTGTAGTTTTCGTAATTGTTTTACACATTTTTATGAATTACACGTCAGTTTAAAGATAAATGAATGTACTATTACAATAAACACCGGTTGTAACCCTAATAGAGGTTGTTGCTATTTAACAGCCCTCCGATGGCCGAGGACTTGCAATATTTTCACAGTTATAACTGCTTGCGCCCCATCTCTATCAAAATCACAATTTCAATCAACATGCACACCATTTTCACTCTTGTCCTCGTCGCTAGATCTATCAGTCAATTGTTGAAAACACGTTTCTATCCTATTCAGCCGTTAGATGAGATGTTACACGCATTTTTTGTAGTCCTATCACTAGTTGCCACGGTAAAACAGTTTTACACGATTTGGTAACTAACACACAACGCTGAAAAATATGAACATAATATTAATTTTCCAGTGTTCTACAACAACCATGCTTTGGGAATTTGTTTTCCGGTGGCAGCTTAAAATCTCGAACCAGATCAGAGAGTGTTTCAGTACATTTTTCATTCGTTTTATTACTAAAATTAGATTGGCGCTCTGAGCAGCTTGCGGTCCAAATGTGATTATTTTGTAAGCCGCTGACAGCGGCTTGCAGTAGTTAATGTGTTAAAATAGGTACGTCTTAAATTTTGGTTTCTGTGAAAATAATATGTTTATGAAGTGGGTTACCACCTTCAAACACGTGTGAATAAGTTTGTGATTTTGTGCCAGTCAAAGAATATAATCAACGTCTCAGAATTGTTACTTGTTTCCACTAATTTTTTCTAACATTTTAGGTGAAAAATGTTTTTTTCAGTTATATAATGTTTAGTTCCTGATTTTATGATGTCAAGTGAAATTGTTTTTAGTAAGATTGACTTTTGGTGTAGGAAAATATTGATTGAAGTATCTCAGTTATACCATCCAGAACTCCAATTTAAGCAGTGAGATCTGCTTTATTCTTCTTTATCTTTATATTTTTGCCATAAAGTGGTTAGTGCTGTGAGAGGTTCCAATGTGTTCCCTTGTATTATTTCTGTTTTCTTTATAATGATGTTTCCAGTCCTCCTGTAAGCTACATCTGTTCTGCTTTTACACCCCCACCATTGTAGCTGGCCCCTTGGCAGGGAGCATACATTTAAGCACTTAATGCTCGCATACAGTGGTAGTTTTCATAGCAGATTATATTATGTGATGTGTTGTCAGCTTCACCCACCACCTCACATTAATCGCCTAAAAAAAAAACATGACTGAGGTAGCAGTGTTTTTTTTAATTTATTCATCTCCTCAGAAGCCAGAGGAGGTACTCTACTGTCTCCATGTTTTACCTTTCAGATTAGATGTATATTATTTTTTATTTAATTTAAGCATTTGGAGTCCTTTTTCTGCAATAATTGGTCAATAGTTGTATTGAATAACAACATTAACTCTCATCTTCTAATCTTAGACTCACTTGTTCTTTAGGTCATTACTTGTTAATCTGTATCAGGTCAGGCTGTAATAACAACTGTTGAGAGATCTAGCTGACCTGAGTGTGCACGTGTATGGTGTGTGAAAAAGAGGGAGAGATAAAAAATTGATGTCAGGCAATACTTGACAAAAATGTGAACACATTTACATTTAATCATTTACAGCCTGATAGCCACCGCTGGTTGTCTTCTATTACCAGGTATTGACCCCAGTAGACATAACCATCTTAGGAAGTGGGCCACAAGACAAGGACCATCACGTGGACGTCATCATGACAGACTTCATTTTAACCATCACTCCCTCTACAGTTCGTCTCCTTCCTGCTATAGCTGCTCGCATAACTGTTGAACCTGTAAGTTTTTACCTGAAATAGCGAAAAAAAAAAAAAAAAGAAACAGCTTCTGCAGATAGGTACACATTGTAAATTGAATTACAATCTCATAAAAGTCACTGAATAAGCCACTGGTTTTTCCTCCACGACAATAATTTGTATATTGGTGGTCAGCACAATAAGATGGCAGCAGAATAAACAAAACGTTTGACCAGTGAAGAGCATTTATCATAATTATTATATTTTTTGCTGGATTACTGCAGAGAAGTTTATAATTTTGTCATTTGGTTTCTTTAATTCATTTTGTATTTTTGATAGTTGTGTTTTTCCTGTTTTTTATATGATGTGAAAATATATGAAGTCCTGTGTTGAGTTCTCTGGCGTCTCTTGAGGAGGACAGTGGAATAATAGGACTACTTTTTTCTCAGGCGTGTCTTAAGAGACGATTGAATATGAGGTTGTGCCTGGAGCTGGCAACCAAAATCATTTAAAACAATTTGTTACAATGAAACATCACTGCATGAGCACATGAATGTTTTTATGCAGGCTTTCTGTGAGGGTACCAGCTGCAGTAACAGCTCCATGCTCCACAGGGAGCAAAAAGGGAAATGGTGATATATATTATACTTTGAAGAGTTTAAAGGGACAAATATATGCCATTTTAAATGTTCATATATTCTGTTCTTTCACTAATTTTTTTTTTAATTTGCTGTATGCTGTAGTCACCTGAAGTCATCAACTTTATTTGAGCCTGGCTATAAAAGTATCATTGTTTTAAGTCATATTTTAATTAAGGGGAGTTAAGTGTTAAAAGACTGGAATGTACTGGTCAGATTTTTGTACAAGCTAGTAAAACACGCTCTGCGTGATGAGAGAATTTTTTAGTCGGGGGTTGTATGCTCAGTAATGTTTAAACTGTTACCTGACTAGTTGTTACTTTGTTTAAAGATAGGAAAGAATCTGGTCGAATATTCTATGAATTAGTTTTGGGGGGGGGGGGAGGGAGAGTGGCGGATAATTTCAGCTCACATCTCAAGCTGCGAGTTCACGCTTGAAATTAATTTTTACTGAGCTGTTTTGAGCAGCTGTTATTTCGTGACAGTACATTTTCTGGCAGAGCTTGGGAAATTGACGTGATCCATTTTCGCTAGTGTGTTCCAGAATATATATTTAGTGGAAAAAGGGAATATTGTGTGAAAGAAATATTTGTTTAATTCCAGAATGTACGTTATTGAAGATTGAGAGATATTATATTCATATTGATTCAAAGCCTTGGATATTATGGCTTACAAATGTACGGTGTATTCAATTGAAGACTGAGAGATATTATATTCATATTGATTCAAAGCCTTGGATATTTATGGCTAACAAATGTACTGTGTATTCAATTGAAGATTGAGAGATATTATATTCATATTGATGCAAAAAGCCTTGGATATTATGGCTTACAAATGTACTGTGTATTCAATTGAAGATTGAGAGAATATTATATTCATATTGATTCAAAGCCTTGGATATTTATGGCTTGTTAATGTATTGTTTTATTCTGTATGCGTAAAATTATGAACTGTCGATGCTCCCATGGGACCTGATGTGAACTGTATTATCATGATGTCTACGTGACTGTGTAGTGAATAAAACAGTGTATAACGTTTTCAGGAGTTTTCAAATTTCAACGTTCCTGGACTCCTACGTTTGTTGTGGTGTGTGGCTCCAGTCTGTTCAGGTATGCCAGAAAACCCTTTAACATTCGCATATGTTGTTTCATCTAACATAGTTTTACACACCTGTCGGCCCGGGCCCTGCCATCCTTAAAAGCCGATCTCACTCACTGACTCTGTCCTTGTCAAGTCTTTGGAATGCACCACACGACCACCCACCATAACATTCCACAACCATCAACCATCAACTGAAAAACAAAATATGTACCAAAAAAAAATTAAATCCTCAAACATAGTGGAAACAAAAGTTGTGGTTTCCCCAGATTCGTGTGACTATAAACAAGGGAACAGAAGGATATTCCTAATAAACGATTTTTTTGTAACTGGCAAGTCCAAGATATCGCAGTGTTTTTAACCCATTATGAAACAATGTCCTTTCACTAGGAACTACAAAAAAGTTGCCAAGTCAAGACTAAAATTTCCCAAGTACCATCCCCCTGATTTGGATATCAGCTTACAGTCCAGATTTCAAGGAGGTGGAAGGGTGCGGGGGCGGGATGGTTGGATGGGGGGGGTGGGGGGGTGGGGGAAGGGAAGAGGAGGGTTAGGGGGGGGGGGGGGGGGGCAGTATAATGGGGGAATGCGGATGGGGGGGGGGGGGGGGGGGGGGGAAATAAATAAAAATATTAATAAATTTAATATTATTAATACTTATAAAAACTAAAATACATTAATATAAAAATTAGAAAAAAAAGATAAATATAAAATTAAAAAAAATTAATAAAATCAAACAACGTAAATAAAAATAAAATAAATTCTAAATCAATAAGAATTTGGTTTGTGGGGGGGGGGGGGGGGGGGGGGGGGGTGGGGGGGTTTTTGTGTTTGTGTTGGGGTTTTGTTGGGGTTTGGGTTGTGGGGGTTTGTGTTGTTTGTTTGG